>JAKSZT010053779.1:3215541-3514121 GCA_026826555.1 Tolypeutes matacus | reverse complement strand
TTTTTTTTTTTTTTTTAGCCAAATGCAGGACCCAAAATAATTCCTCTTCTAGACCTACCCCCTTACGGAAGGGACCCTAGCTGGGCCCGTGGAAATTAATCAAGCACGTCCCACTTTCCGGACTGCCCAGGTTAGCTGAAACTCTGATGTTAGTCAGTGAAGATTGCTAAAGAGGGCGGATTCCGCCCCTTCCGGCGCCGAGCTCCAGCGTCACCGGGCTGCTCAGTAAATCAGTTTGAGTGCAGATTCGCGTCTGCTCTCAGCCTGATGCTGCTTCAGGTCGGCTTATCTGCTCCCCAAAGCTATGGGGTGGTGCAGGCAGCCAGATCGATGTCTAAAAATATAAAATACCCTTCCCTGTCTTCCAACCGAACCCTCCCTTCTTTGGGAAGTGTCCCTTCCTCCTGGCTCCGCAGCGGCCCGGGTCTTATCCCTGGGTGGCTAGGGAGATCAGCTCCGTTCCCCGACCAAAATCCCCTCTCCGGTTCACCAGGTGCTGACTAGCTTTTTGCTCTGCTCACACAAGGTCCAAGGGGCGCCAGGCAGCCAGCTCCCCAGAAAATAAAACTTTTTCGCCCCCGCCCGCGGCTCCAAATGGCCGTTTTATTATTTATTTCCCTAACCGCGGGGCTCAGCCGCCTGTGCCAACCTCCACCGGCAGCCTCAAAACTCACGAATCTCCACCGTTCGGTCCACGCCGCCGGTCGCGCAGATAGATGTTCCAAGCTTCTCACTCCACGCGTGCACAGCACAGACCCCCGGACAGGACCCCGTCCCCAATCCGCCTTGCTCTGGGAGCTTGCAGTGTGCGCCCTCCTACACCAACGCCATCTTGCCCCCCCCTAACAATGTTTCTTTTAGAACATGGTCATATTAAATATATATTGTATTAAATCATACTTTCAGACAAATTTTACAATGACTTTAGTGCACACTTCAAAACTGATCTTGCTTTATTTTTCTAAGGGCATTAGAATTAAATTTGTAAATTACTAATGCTCTGAAGAGGAATATCTTGAAATATTAAGAATTATTTATTTCTATTTCTACTATGTAAAATAAAGATAATTGATTTCTTTTTTCCTAGAGAAGAAATTTCAAATTCAAATAATCAATTTGGGGTCTTTATATAAGGTGTTAATTTTTAAAAAGGCCTCTAGCAAAATCATTAGGAACCTATGTGTTAGTATTCATAATGTGCTAGAGTTAAATTTATTCTGAAATAAATTACCCGGATTGTGAAAGTTTAAAGTTGGTTCCTCAAAAGACACAAGGGAATATCCTTCTTTACAAAAATGTTTCTTTGCTTTCTCTTGACCATCTCCTAGCCACATTCCATTGACTTTATTGAAAAATAGGTTTATTTCAACATCATTTTTAGTTGATTTGGTTTTTAGCTGCGAGTGCTTAGGTCAATCAACTGCTTCCTTAGGTTTATAAACTGTGGGTATGTATTTATAAACACAGGCTGTTTTGTATATTCTTTGTATAGCATGGGGTGAAAGTGCTATACGAATAAAACCAGCAGGCCTTTTTATTTTTATTTTTTCCTATTCTTAAAGACATAAATCCTAAGAATACTTCAACGAGCAGGAGAGGACTTGGTGGATATAAATAAAAGGAAACTAAATTCTGTACTGCCACCGGAGAGAAAAAGTGGATAACTTCAGATGGATTTATGGGGTGTCCTATCTAAAATTCTGTTTGGAAACGCTCACCAGGCCCTGGTCTGCACCACCGAGCAGCACTGCCGGGTCTCCTGAAGACTCCCGCCGCCTAAGAGAGAGTCGAATAGGGAAGGACGTGGGCTGGGGGGGTTGGGAGTGGGGGGTATGTGTGTGGTGGGGCGGTGGACACAGGGAGGAAGGGACCAAAAACTACAATTCCCAGAGTGCTATGCGCGGGCCTCGGCGCGCTCCCCTTGCCCCGCCCTCGGAGACAGACGCTTTGGGGCTGAGGCAGCAGGACGCCCAGCGCTAGCCTGGGCACGGCGGGGCCTCAGAGGGGCGTGCGCGTCAGTCCGGGGTTCGCTAGGGGCCGGTACGCTGCGGCTCCTAGCGTCCTGGGGCGCTGGGGCTCCTGGAGCGGGGGAGCGGGGCTGTAGGCTTGGAGAGGCCCGGAGGAACCGAGCGGAGGGACGAGCTGTGGATCGAGGTAACCGGACGCTCGTTCCCCCCACTGCCCCTTTTCCCTGTGTGCGGTGCCTGGTCTATGAATCCTATACGCCGCCCGCTCCCACCGAGCCCTCCCTTCTCTCCAGTTGCAAATCATAATGCCGCTCGGGGTCGACTCCGGCGCGAGGAAACCCGAGCCATCCGAGCAGCAGCCCAAACGCCACAGCTGAGAGTGTTTGGGGCCCGGACAGCGAGAGACCCCGCCCCCGGGGCACTTCTGCCAGTGTCTGTCGCTTCCGCTGGCTGGAGGAACGGGGTCACGTTCCTCAAGGGGAACCCCAGCCTCCGGCTCTGTCAGCTTCGCTTGCGGCCCCCTGGCTCACTCCTCTCAGTCCTTCAAAGAAGAGAGGCAGGCAGGTGCTTCGTGAGGTCCGGGGAGAGACCAGGCATCCTGTGACCAGCGCAGGTTCGCGGCGCGGGGAGGGCGGCGGGGATGGAACAGGTGGGCGGTCTGGGGGCCACGCCACGCGGGGGCTTACTGCGCGGGGACGGGGAGTCGATGCCCTTCTGCGAGTCCGGGACTTGCCCACCGGGGAAACTCGCTGCCCGCGCTACCTTCTTTTGTGCGGCAGTGAACACGGTATCGAAGAATGCCTCCTTAAGCGACACCAGAAACTGTAGTCTCTGAAAATGCAGCTGCTCCGTGGTGGTGGTGTACTGCGGTGGATGGCAGCTCTTTTCTCCTCCTGCTCGGTTCCGGGCAAGCCTAGCCTGCTGATCTCTTCAGGGGAGGACGATTTGTCTACAGACTTTTGAGTTTTCTAGCCCGGGGCTCGTCCTGTACTGAATTCGGCGTTTGGACACTCGGGTTTGAAAAGATTTTTATTTTTTCCCTCTCTGGGCAATGTTTAATCAGATCTCTCTTCATAGAAAATTTAACTTCTTTTCTCAGTATTCCTGTTCATCTGTTTTAATTGCATAACTTTATATTTGGCCATTTTCCCTTTGGTAGTGTTACCAATTTGGGAAGATACTTTCGTAAATGTCATAGAAAGAACCTAGGTTGATAAACATACTTTATCTGCTGGTTGCAGGTTTTTTTCATTTTTTTCTCTCTCCAATATAAGTTGATAATTCTTCCACTCTTGGTGTTCTTTGTTCTCTCTCTACATGGAAATCCTCTTTCTCCATCTCCTTTGCGTCCTGGCCCTGTCAGAGGATACACTTGGGTAAGCAGAGGACAGCTGCTAATATTACTGGCGCCTGGAAAGCTGCTTGGCTGCAGCTTTGGCATTGGCTCCTTTCTCCCTCTTCCTCTTACTCCTTCCTGACATCCCCCTTTAGTTTGTCAGTCAATCCTTGACCCACTACTTCACACTTTTAGTCATTTAAGATACCAAAATAGTATAAGCATAAATATAAAAAGAAATGTCTCAGGATATTGTACTTAATTATATGCACTTAGCTTCATGATCATAACATATAAAACTGTTAATTCTTTTAGCATTTGATAAGGTTATTATTATTATTTTTTTTTCTGAGGTACTGAGTTGGGCCAGATCTCCTATGTGAGAAGCTGGCGCCTAACCACTGAGCCACATCGGCTCTCCTGAGTTAGTTTTTTCGTTTGTTTGCTTGTTTGTTTTGTTTTGTTTTTAGGAGGCACTCCAACCGACCGGGGACCTCCCATGTGGGCAGCAGGTCCTGAACTGCCTGAGCCACATCTGCTCTCCTACTATTGTTTCTTAAGCTAACATATTCTGTATCCTGACAATAAGCTTAATTCACAGTCAGTGAGTGTAATTTTTAAAAAAATATTTCTTCATTTATTGAGACTAAATATATTTTGACCCTTTTGTTTTATAAAGAACTTCTAGACTTGTACAGAACTGAAATGGGATTTGTCTTTTTAAAAAAGATTAAAGGGATTAAAAAAAAAAAAAGATTAAAGGGAATATTTTGAACATCTTAAAAGTCAAATTTCAAACCGCTTTTGTGTTTAAAAATTGGATATTTAAATTTTTGGTTTCTCACATTAACAAAGTCATTAATTTTTGTATTTTGAGAACTCAAGATGAGTGGGAGGAATATGTTTTATAGAATAACAAAATGTCATTTTTTCAGTTCTAAAGCTTATTACCTTGAACATGTATTCTCTTTTCTGAAAAAAAAAAAAAAATTTTTATGTTAATCAGTGAAGAAAGAGGAAATGGGACATGGCTTTTGTTTACTGATGTCAAGATATATCTGACCCATTAAGCTTTTTAAAATCCTGTTTCTTTTCTTTGTTGTGAGAGAGCTTTGTGGAAGCATCAGGGTGTAAAAATCTACTGAGTTTAGTTCTGGAACTAGACAATCCAGGATAAGTACCCTAGCTTCCCATTTAGTAGCTGTCTGACTGTGGGCAAGTTATTTTCTGAACCTGTTTACTTAGCCATAAAAAGGAGGTTAAAATACATGATTCTATCCTCCCAGCGTTGTTGGGGGGTTTATTATATTTGAAAGCATTTTATAAACTGTAATGTGCTATAATATTCATTGATATCACTAGTAACATGATGTATTTTAAAATGCTGCCAGTTCAGTTTATTCTCTGATGAATACTGCCTACTTAAACACTATCACTTTTTTTTTTTTTTAAGGGCTGGTTGTACTGGAGAGTACATTGTCTGGTTATGAATGATTTATTTGGTTTTTCTGATTCTTAAGTTGGATCTCTGGGAGTTCCCATATATGGTCTTCAAAGAGCCTGTGAACTCTGTAAATCTTTACTTTCTGAGGAGAAGCCGCTCAGCTTTCAACTCATGTTCAAAAGAAATTTATGCCTCCTTGCCCCTCCCTACCACCAAAGGTACCAAGAACCACTAGATTCCATTATCTTTGCTGGTTTCTTTACTAGAAATTTTTCAGGTAATTTTTAAAATTAGTTTTTTGGAAAAGGAAAAAGAACAGGTAATTTTTGAAGAGTTACCTACATTTCTTCCAGAACTAGAAGTTGATATTTATGATATAATACTCTCATGCTAGTAATAGATCAGCTGCTTCTATCTGGAGTTGATACCCTTGATTGATCCATTATCATTAAGCAGATACTTCCCACTCCACCACCAACCTTGATGGCCAAGAGAAATGCGTGATAAACAATGGCACCCTAAAATAATCCAGCATATTAGACTATTATGTTGAAATGCTAAAAGATAATTTGGTTTGTTTATTTTAAAAATTAGACATTTTTTTTCCCTCAGCAAAGCACCAAATGCTAAAGAAAATGAAGTATTTTATCTTGCAAACTAGATGGCCATATTTATGTAGTAAGTCAGTTATTGTGTAATATTTCTGCTAGTGTACAACAGAGTATAAAATTAAATACTAATTGATGATCACTTTAACTGTCAGTATTGTTGATTTGGGAAGAATATGGAATGTATGTTTCCAATAGATTTACAATTTGCTTATGCAGATTAGGTTATAATTTGTGATTTTAATTTATAACATTTAAAATTAATCTTATTTGCGTTTTGGGAATTTCAGAATTAGGTTAGAATTCTAAGTTTGGGTTCATTTTTTTTTTTTTTTTCCTTTTTCCGGGAGGTTTTGGGGATCGAACCCAGGTCCCTCCATATGGGAGACAGATGCCCAACCATATGAGACTCATTCTTGTAACAGAATTTAGATATATAAAACTGCCCTATTTTCCTTGTGTGGTGATAGGTGGCTGAACTATAAGGCTTTACAGTATGAAGGCAGCTTCTTCTTTTTCTGGAACTGTAATCAACAGCATTCACAAGGCCTGGAGAGTTTGAGGTGGATCAAGAGAGGCCATACAAACTTATGAATGATTTTGGCCAGCAAAATAATATTGTCTTTCTCCTTGCAATCTTTTTTTGTTTCCTTTGACTTGTCAGTATATTCATTTGAAATCTGAATGTTTTTCTAAGTACAAAGTTCTAAATCAATACTTGGGGATTTATAGAATAAAATGGTAGAACTGTTTGGCTCTTTAGACTTGCTTTTGGAAAATTACTCTGAGAGATCTGTATAGAGTTCAAAGATCAATTAGAGATGAATGCCAAAGGTCAATTAGAGATGAATTGCTTAGTACTTTATCTATAAAGATAAATCACTGTGCTGCACCTTTGAGTATTTTGATGTAAAGGATTTCTAAAATAACTTTCATAATAAAAGTTTGAGTTGAATTAATTGGGTATAGAAAGCATAAAGGGGAATAATTTTAGCAAAAATCTTACCTACAGGAAGATTATTTTAAGAAGATTGGTGATTTTATATGTATTCTCTTACTCATGAAATTTTAAAACTTCAAAAATATCCCCTTATATATAAGAAGAATATTAGTAGTACCCCTCTTTCAGTTCTTATTAAGTCAGTTAAGCATAGTAGCCCCCATACAGAGATACAGTAGTTAATGCCATCTTTGGCCTAGTGGAAAGAGCTTGGGCTTTATAGTCTATGTTTGAATTCTGGGCATTTCCACTTAAATAGCTGTGTGACTTTGGGTAGGTGTAGTAGTCAAAGGGGTGCTGATGCAAAATACCAGAAATTGGTTGGCTTTTATAAAGGGTATTTATTTGGGGTAGAAGCTTACAGTCACAAGGCCATAAAGTGTAAGTTACTTCCCTCATCAAAGTTAGTTGCCATGTGTTGGATCAAGATGGCTGCCGACATTCAGCCTTCCTCTTCCTCTTAAGGCTCCGTCGTCCCAGCTTCTTCCAGTATCAGCTATAGGCTGGGATAAGTCTCATCTCTCTTCCAGGGCTCATTTCTCTCCGGACTCAGCTGCTCTGTTCTCTCCATAAGGTCAGCTGTAGACTGTCAGGCTCTCTGGGCCTTGTCTCTCTCCCTGGGGCTCAATTCTCTCCTGGCTCACCTGCTCTGCTCTCTCCTGTAGGTTTACTTCCTGGGCTCCAGCTCAAAAACTCAATCTCTGTTCTCTGTCATGTCTTTTCTCTGTGAGTCCTCGCCCCTTTGGTAGAGGTGTCCTACTGACGTGGCCTAATCAAAGCCTTAATCATAATTTAACCAAGTAAGAATGAAACCTCTGAATCCAATACAATCTAATGTACCCAGAGGAACAGACCAATTTACAAACATAATCCAATATCTGTTTTTGGAATTCATAAATAATACCAAACTGCTACAGTAGGCTTCATAATTTCTCTAACCTATTTGGGTTGTCCTGAGGATTGAAATTAATAAATGTAAAGCATCTAAATGAAATAATAGCCATTACTTATATAGGATTCACTATGTGCCAGACAGTTGATTAACTCATTTAATCCTCGTAATAATCTTATGAAGTTGGTACTGTTATTTTTCTGATTTTTATAGATGAAGAAATAGGCACAAGAAAGATTAATCAAGGTCATACAGCCAGTAAGTAGATAGTAAGCACCCAATTAATGTTGACTATTATCACTTGAAGAAAAAAGAAACAGTAGGAAGACAGAGTAAATAGGCAGTCCTTATTGTTTGCTATAGGGGTTCCTGAAATATGTATCCTAATGCAGATCACTATAATACATATTGTATTTCTTTGATTGAAAAATTGTTGATTGGAGGATTGTATTCCTGTGGCAGTTTGATATACTTATGAATTCCAAAAATAGATATTGGATTATGCTTATAAACTGGTCTGTTCATCTGGGCATGATTAAGTTATGATTAGGGATTTGATTGGGCCACATCAGTAGGGTGTTGAGCCCCACCCCTTGGTGGGCGGGGTCTCAAAGATAAAAGCCATGGCAAAGGACAGAGTTGTAGTAGTTTTCTCGTTGGAGTTCTGATGCTGAGTGTTAATGCTGGAGCCCAGGAGAGTAAGCACACAGAGTACCTTGGTGCTGAGGAAGGAGAGAAGCCTCCGGGAAAAGAGATGAGCCGTTTGCCTGATGGTTCACAGCTGGCCTTGTGGAGAGAGGCAAAGCCTAGAGAGCCTCATAGTCTACAGCTGACCTTGTGGAGGAAACAGAGTTGCTGAGCCTGGAAGAAAAGAATACCCAGGAAGAGAGGAACCCAAGAAGCCTGAACCCTGGCAAATGTCAGCAGCTGTCTTGCTCCATCACGTGGCAACAGACTTTGGTGAAGGAAGAAACTTATGCATTATAGCCTGGTAACTGTAAGCTTCTACCCCATATAAATACCCTTTATAAAAACTAACTGATTTCTGGTATTTAGCATCAGCACCCCTTTGGCTGACTAATACAGTTCCTGACCAAAGACTCAGGATCACAGTTACTACATTTTATCTTCACAACAACCATACAAGAAAGCTGAGGTTCAGAGTGATTTAATTGCCTTGGTCAAAGCTACACAGTTTATACCAGACTAGAGAATCTCAAAACTGTCTTGCTCTTTAATCTCTGCTATTACATACTAGTTTAAGTCCCTTGTGTTAGATATGGCCACAAAGTCTAAAATATCTCACTGTTTACAGAAAAAGTTTGCTGACCTCTAACTAGGTCAACACTGTTCTTTTATAAGTGAAGAAACTGAGACTTGGAGAGATTAGGTAACTTCCCAGTTAAAATCCAGTTTTCCTGCATTTTCACTGTCAATTCTGCTACAATGTCACTGCTGTTATTTCTGCTCTACCATGCTACATATATATATATATATATATATTTTTTTTTTTAGAGAATTTGTGAACTTAAAAAACAGTCATGCATAATTTGCAGAATTCCCATACAGTACCCTTCCACCAACACCTTACATTGTTGTGGAACATTTGTTACAGATTATGGAAGAACATCATCAGACTATTACCGCTAAGTATGGTCTATAGCATACGTTTGGTTTATTTTTTCCATACTCCCCCATTATTAACACCATGTATTAGTATTGGATATTTGTTGCAGTTCATGAGAGAACACTCATGTTTGTACTTCTAACCACAGTCCATCTTCCTCCACATGGTTGACTGTGTTTGACAGTCCCATGCCTTGAACCATCCATCCAAACTGTACAGTCACTCTCACTTTCATCACAGAGTTGTGTAGTCATCAAGTCAGTAAATTTTTGAATGTTTTCCTTCGTCCAAAACAAAAAATCCCGTACTCCCTTAGCGTTGATATAGTACCTTCTTTGACACTGATGTAAGAATATTGCAATATTGCTGTTAACTATAGTCCATAAGTTACATTAATTGTATTTTTCCCATGCATCAGAATATTCTTACCACCTTGTAATAGTGATTTACATTTGTTCTGGTTCATAGAAGAACATTCTTTTATTTGTCCTACTAACCACAATCCTCATCCACCACCAGGTTCGCTATGTTATTCAGTCCCTAGATTATTCTCTAGCTTTCTTTCAGTTGACATTTACATCCCTAGACTACCCCTTTCCATCACAATCCCGTTTATAAATCAGCTGTGTTAGTTATATTCACTGTAATGTGTTACCATCAACTCTATCTACTTCCCTATAGTCAAGCTGGTTGAAAAATCTACATACATAAAGCATCAGTACTCCTCAGCACTGACCCTATCTGCTAGTAACCTGTACTCTAGGTTTTAACTCTGTGTATGCTTCGTATTTAGTTCATATTAGTGAGACCACATAATATTTGTCCTATTATGTATGGCTCATTTCACTCAGCATAATGTCTTCAAGGTTCGTCCATGTTATCAGATTTCATTTCTTCTTACAGCAGTGTATTATTCTGTTGTATGTATATACCATATTTTGTTTATCCACTCATTGCTTGATGGACACGAGTTGTTTCCATATTTTGGTAGCAATAGATGTGAATAATGCTGCTATGAACATTGGTGTGCAAATGTCTGTTCACATCCCTGTTTTCAGTTCTTTTGGATATATTCCTAGTAATGGGATTGCTGGTTCACACAGCAGTTCTTTATTTAGCTTCCTAAGGAGCCGCCAAACTGTCTTCCACAGAGGCTGCACCGTTCTACATTCCCTGTAACAATGAAGAAGTATTCATATTTCTCCACATCCTCTCCAGCACTTACAGTTTTTGTTCTTTTAATAATGGCCATTCTGTGAGGTATGAGATGGTATTTCATTGTATCTTTGATTTGCAGTTCCCTAATAGTGATATTGAACATTTTTTCATGTATTTTTTTGCCATATGTATTTCCTCTTTGGAGAAATGTCTTTTTAAGTCTTTTGCCCATTTTTAAATTGGATTGCTTGCTCTTTATTGTTGAGAGTAGTATGATCTCTTTGTATAGCATGGAGATCAAACCCTTATCAGATATGTGGTTTCTAAATATTTTCTTCCATTGAGTAGGCTACCTTTACACCTTCTTGACAAAGTCCTTCGAATCGCAAAAGCGTTTAAGTTTTAAGAGGTCCCATTAATCCATTTTTCTTTAGTTGCTTGTGCTTTCAGTGTAAATTTTAAGATTCTACCATCTACACCAGGTCTTTTTTTTTTTTTTTCAACCACCAGGTCTTGAAGATGCTTCCCTACATTTTCTTATAAGATCTTTATGGTTCTAGCTTTTATATTTAGGTCTTTGATCCATTTTGATTTAATTTTTGTATAAGGTGTGAGATAGGGGTCCTCTTTCTTTCTTTTGGATATGGATATCCAGTTCTCCCAGCACCATTTGTTGAATAGACACTTCTGACCCAGCTGGGTGGGTTTGACAGCCTTGTCAAAAATCACATGACCATAGATGTGAGGGTCTGTTACTGAAGCTTCAATTTGGTCTTTCATCATTGAGTACAATATTAGCTGTGGGTTTTTCATATATGCCCTTTTATCATGTTGAGAAAGTTTTCTTCCATTCCTATCTTTTGGAGTATTTTTATCAAGAAGGGATGCTGGTTTTTGTCAGATGCCTTTTCTGCATCAATCAAGATGATCATGTGATTTTCCTTCTTTAGTTTATTAGCGTGATGTATAACACTGATTGATTTTCTTGTGTTGAACTACCCTTGCAGGTCTGATATAAAACCCACTTGATCATGATGAATAATTCTTTTAATATGTTGTGGGATTCGATTAGCAAGTAGTGTGGTGAGGATTTTTGCGTCTGTAAAATGGGCCTGTAATTTTCTTTTTTTTCTAATATCTTTATTTGGCTTTGGTATTAGGGTGATATTGGCTTCATATAATGTGGTTGATAGCATTCCTTTTTGTTCAGTTTTTTGGAAGAGTTTGAATTAGATTCATATTAAATCTTCTTTTACTGCTTGGTAGAATTTATCTGTGAAGCCATCTGGTCCTGGGCTTTTTGTTTTGGAAAGTTGTTTCATGACTGTTTCAGTCTCTTTACTTGTGATTGGTTTGTTGAGGTCTTCTGTTTCTTCTAGGGTCAGTGTAGGTTGTTCATATGTTCCTAGGAATTTTTCCATTTCATCTACCTCGTCTAGTTTGTTGACGTACAGTTGTTCATAGTAACCTCTTACAATCTCTTTATTTTTGTGGGATCTATAGTAATGTCCCAGTTTTCATTTCTGTTTTTATTTATTTGCATCTTTCTCTTTTTTTCTTTGTCAGTCTAGCTAAGGGTTTGTCAGTTTTGTAAACTTCTCAAAGAACCAACTTTTGGTTTTGTAAATTCTCTTTTTTTTGTTCTCAATTCCATTTATTTCTGCTCTGATCTTTGTTATATCATTCATTCTGCTTGCTTTGAGAATAGTTTGCTATTTTTTTTCTAGTTCCTCCAGCTATGTAGTTAGGGGTTATTGAATTTAGTTCTTCCTTCTTTTTTAAAGTAAGAACTAAGACTATAAATTTCCCTCTCAGCATTGCCTTCACTGCATCCCATAGGTTCTGATATGTTGTGTTTTCATTTTCTTTCATCTGAAGATATTTACTGATTTCTCCTGCAATTTTTTCCTTGACCCATTGATTATTTAAGAATGTGTGATTTTTTTTTTCTGTCTGTTGTTGATTTCTAGCTTTATTCCATTATGAGCAGAGAAAATGCTTTTTATAATTTGTATCTTGTTAAATTTATTGAGATCTGTTTTGTGACCCAACATGTGTCTATCCTGGAGAAAGAACCATGAGCACTTCAGAAGAATGTATATCCTGCTGTTTTGGGGTGCAGTGTTCAGTGTATATCTGTTAGGTCTAGTTCATTTATCATATTATTCAAGCTTTCTGTTTTTTTGTTGCTCCTCTGCCCAAATGTTCTGTCCAATGATGAGAGTGGTGTATTTCAGTCTCTAACTATTATTCATAGAGACATCTATTTCTCCCTTCAGTTTTGCCAGTGTTTACCTCTGGTAATTTAGGGCATCCTGGTTAGGTGCATTTACATTTATGATTTCTTCCTGGTGAATTCCCCCTTTTATTAATATATAATGTCCTTCCTTGCCTCTAATAACAGCTTTGCTTTTAAAGTCTATTTCATCTGCTATAAGTATAGCAACTCCAGCTTTTTTTTTTTTTACTGCATGCATGGAATATCTGTTTCCAGAATGTCACTTTCAGTCTCTTGGCATCCTTGGTCTAAGGTAAGTCTCTTGTAGACAGCATATAGATGGCTCATATTTTTTTATTGATTCCGCCAGTGTGTGTCTTTTAATTGGGCAGTTTAATCCATTTAACATTCAATGTTATTACTGTAAAGGCAGTTCTTACCTAACCTTTTTTTTTTTTTTTTTTTTTTTTTGCCCAGGTGCTAGGGATTGAACCCCAGACCTCGTATGGGGGAAGCCAGCACTGAAACACACCGGCTCCTCTGAATTGGTTTTTTCATTTGTTGGCTTGTTGTTTGTTTTTTTGTTTTTAGGAGGCACCAGGGACTGAACCCGGAGCTTCCTTGTGGGAAGCAGGCATTCAACTGCCTGAGCCACATCTGCTCCCACTTCATCCACTTTGAGCTTTGGGTTTTATTTGTCATATCTTATTTTCACCACTCTTTTTACACTTTTTACTTATTTTTACTGATATCATCTTCATTTCTAGGCTCTCTTCCAAGCCTCTTTCTCCTGAAAAATGCTATAGCACTCCCTTTAGTATTTCCTGCAAAGCCAGTCTCTCAGTTTCTGCTTATCTGTGAATATTCTAAACCCACCCTCATTTTTAAAAGATAGTCTTGCTGGATATAAGATTCTTGGCTGGCAATTTTTCTCTTTCAGTATCTTAAACATATCATACTTCTTGCCTCCGTGATTTCTGATGTGAAATCAGCACTTAATCTTATTGGGCATCTCTTGTATGTGATGCATTGCTTTTCTCAATTTCTTTATGTCATCTGGAGGTTTAGTTTATTCCTTTGACTGGGCCATTTCTTCCTGTTTCTTCTTTTGTCATTTAATTTTTTTTTTTTTTGGTGTCTTGGCATCTGATTTACTTGATGTATTTATTCTGGACTCAGTTTTTCCCTTTAGTCTAGGGCTTTCTATTTGATTGGCTTTGTGCTGCAGTCCCTCTTTGATACTTGGTTCAACTTATTTTGGGACTTTATAATGGCTCGTGTTTAGCCATTCTGAATTTTTTGAGCTCTTTTTCATATGTTTCTTGCCCTTTGTCCCTTGCTGGGGCTGGATAAGGAGCCAAGGATGCGGTTGGTACTGTTAACTGTGGAGGCTGAAGCTGTCTGTGTTACCCCAGGAACCAATGAAGGTTCTCCTACATTTCTCCCCTGCCAGGGGTGGGGACAGAGCCGTAGTAATCCAGGCTGTGCAGGCCAAGACCATCTGTAGTTTCCTGGAGAGACTGATGAAGCTTCATGCCCCCTTCCTCCCCTACCTGGGGCAGGAATGGAGCTGCAGGTATGGGCAGCAGACTAAGCCTTGCGAGTCAAAACTGACCTATGCTGCTGCTTTTTAAAGTCATACAACAAGTATACCATATAATCATTATATAAGTATCATCAAACTACTAAAAATGTCTTCAATATATAAGAATATTTAACCTAGCTAAACAGATATGCTAGCTAGAATTTGAAAAGTTTTAGGAATAAAATTTGTATAGCCCATGCCTTAAAGTTCTGCGGCCCACTTTGATCTTATGTTTTCTTATTTTCCTCCACAAATTTCCCCATAATAAATCTTGGCTTTTGGAATCATCCCATTAATTGATTCCAAAACAGCAATTGTACCATCTTATACTTGAAAACCTATGACATACACATATTTACAAAATAGGGATCATACAGTTTGTGTCCAGTTTTTTTCTGTTTGCCATTACATTATCATTGGAGGTTTTTAAGCAGTGAAGTGATGTGATCAGATTTGCGTTTGGGGAGGATAACAGCATTTAGAAGAACATATTGGTGAGAGAGTATTAGGCTGTTAGGAAGTCTAAAAATAGCTGTGAGATAATGAGGGCCGTAACTAAAGTGGTGTGGCCTGGAGAGGCAAGGCCAGACTAAATGAGAGAAATTTAGGAAGGAGAATATATGAGACTTGATTATTATACTAGGATAGAGTGGAATGGGAACTTTGAGTGTCTGTGAGCTGAGATGTCACATTCCATGGGGAACTTTCTCAAGCATCCAGGCTAGTTTAAATTCTCCCATATTACCCTGTGTGTTTGTGTATGTGGGTGTATATATATCTTGCTGCCTTTACCACATTATTATCTGTTTTTGTTTCCCATTAGACAATTCAGTTTCCTTAATGATAGAGAATATTATGTCATGTCTTATTAATCTTACTACTCTTTTGGACTTGTAGACATAGATTTTTAAAAATAAGATTACTCTTGTACCATACAAATAAAAGGAAAATTCAAGTAATAGATCAGTTGAAGTATTCATAAAATTTCTTCACATTCAGGGTCTTTGAAGCAGGGTTTATCTCAGTCATTCATGTTGTTATTTTTCTATACAGTATAATCTCTCAGTCCATCAAGAACATTGATGATGCAGCCTTTCTTAAGAGTGCCCTATCATCTTCTGAGGGATTTCCTTTTAAGCTGCCAACATTACCATTCTTCAGATTTTGATGCATGTGCTCACTTGCTTGTTGTGTGATGTACAGTCCTTGTGTATATCTTAGTAGTAAAGTACAGATAAATAACAGTCTCTTCTTTTGTGGCTATCTGCCTTTCTTGAGTCCCATAAAGTTGTGCATCTGAAACCCTGGTGAAAAACCAGTTTGTTGACCATTACTTTTGTAAAAGACAACAAAAATGAATTACTATAAAGGTGAAATGAAAAAAAAAAAGGACTTACAAAATACAAGCTTCCATTTTTTATTATTAGGTTCCATACATAAAATTACTCTGTCAGGTGTAACTTTGCTATAAATGTTTCTAAACACTTCATTTACATTTTATCTTGCTTATCTTATGAAAATAAAAAGTTCCTGAGGAGTAGATGTAGCTCAAGTGGTTGTGTGCCTGCTTCCCGTGTACAAGGTCCTGGGTTCAATGCCTGGTAGCTCCTAAAAAAAAAAAAAAAAAGAAGTTCCCAAACTCCTAGGACACGATTAGTCCTTGTGTAGCCATGGTAATAACTAGTCACCAGAACTGGTTTTAAGCCTGATTAATCAATAAATGACAGTTCTTTGAAATCGGTTTAAACTAGTTTAACCAGTAAAGGACAGCTTGCCTTAGTGAACACGAATTTGACAGCCCTTCAAATAATCATGCCTCTAAGCCTCTGAAAGTCCATCAATCCCTGAACTCTACACTCCCCCTCAAACTCCGTATAAGATCAGCAATGTGCTCTGCTTAGACAGACTATGCCTGACCGGCTTAGCTCTCCGTTAAGTATGTCATAAATTCAGCTTTGTGTTTTTTGTTTTGTCTTATATGTTGAGTGGGAAATACCTCATCCTTTGGAACTTGGAAGCATTAGCAAATTTATTAACTTTCATGCTTTATATTTTTATTCAGAGAATTATCATTTGTTATCTTAAGTGTAAAACTGTGCTTTCTATGACATTCTGAAATGAAAATATTGAGTAATAGAGAACCCTTTCTAAAAGGGGGTTCACACATGTAGTTCACATATGTAGATAAAATTCAGATGCATTTACTGCTATTTCATACCAGACTTTCAGACCATTATGACTATAATAAACTAAGTGGTCCAGGTCAAAGAAAAAAATAACTACTGTGATGTGTCAATAGAATGCCTTCATCCCCGCCCATGGCTCCCTCATCTGTTTGCTTGTTGTTTTTGCTCATTGTTTATGCTCATTGTCTGCTCATTGTTTTTTGCTCATTGTCTGCTCATTGTTCTTTAGGAGGCACCAGAACTGAACCCAGGACCTCCAGTATGGGAGCCGGGTGCTCAACTGCTTGACCTACATCCACTTATCCAAAGGAATGCTTTTTTAAATGAAACGGACTCACAAATAGAAACATCTTACAGAGTATTCAGTGTAGTGAAAATGTTTATAGACCCTGGAAATGACATTAGCCCTTAATAAGCAGACTTTGATAACAGTAATATCTAATACATGCTAATGCTAAGGAAAACATTTAAGTCACAGTAATAAGTTGTTGGAAGTCATGGTGTACCTTTACTGAGTAGAAACTATTGACATTATCATTCAGTTAAAGCAGCAGATTCTTCTTTAATTATCTGCGTAATATATTTTCTTTCAGATTATTTGATTCAATATTTAAAATCTCTTATGTTTTGCTTTTGTAAATAAAAGAAAATAATCAGAATAACCTAGGTTTTTTCTGATTTAAAAATAAAAAAAAATTTTAAGGAAAATATTGACATTTTTAAAATTTTTTAAAGATTTATTTATTTATTCCTCCCCCCCCGTTGTTTTGTGCTCATTGTTTGCTCTCTGTGTGTTCTTCTGTGTCTGCTTGTCTTCTCTTTAGGTGGTAGCGGGAACAGATCCTGGGACCTTCCAGAGTGGGAGAGGGGCGCTCAATCTCTTGTGCCACCTCAGCTCCTTGGTCTGCTGCATCTCTTATTGTCTGTCCTCTGTGTCTCTTTTTGTTGCATCATCTTGCTGCACCAGCTCTCCGCATGGGCCAGCTCTCTGTGCGGGCCAGCTTCCCTTTCACCAGGAGGCCCTGGAATTGACCCCTGGACCCTCCTATGTGGTAGATGGGAGCCCAATCACTTGAGCCACATCTGTGTCCCAAATATTCACATTTGAAATAAAATGATTCAAAAATTTTAATGTGTTTGTTAAAATATGTATATCTGTTTGTGATTAAAAGACTATATCCTGATTATGATGTTAGTTTAGTTAAAATAATTTAAGTATACATTGATTTGCATAGTAGAAAAACAACCCCTAGTGCCCATAATTAATCTGTACATTCATTTCAAAAATATGTATGTGTGTTGTGTATTGATGTATATTGTGCTAAACATTGGATCTATATATAGGGGTTTATATAGTGTTACACTGAAGACCAATAGTGAATAGGCAATTATTACAAGTATTATGAATTTGACCAAAAGTTGAATATGGTGTACTTTATGATAAGTTCAAGGAAAAAGATATGATGAGATTGTTATGGGAGAACAGAGGAAGTGTACCCAACTCCAGTGAGGGATAAAGGAGATTTTCAGGGATGGCTTTTTTAAGTAGTTGAATCTTAAAAGATAAGTGAGAGTCAGCTGATAAGAAAGGGGTAGTAGTGAAAGGCATTCCAGAAAGATAGGCTGTCCTGAGCAGAGGCAGAGAAGTATGAAATGTATGAAATAGCAGAATTACAAGCATTCAGGTTTTGTTCTTTACAGCTATTTTGTATTATTCTAAACTTTTCATCTAATTAAAGTTAGTTTTAGGAAGAATGCACCTAATAACACTTCTGCTGCCTGTAGTTGGTCTGCAGCAGCAATTATATTATAGCATTGAGTTTTTCAGAGGTTCTTTCAAAGAGCCATTGGGAGTCTCTCTTTTTTCTTAGTACTCTTCTGATTAATGTGTAGTACAAATGAATCATTCTTTGCCTGCAAAAGCACTTAGCTATGAGTATAATACAATATAATATGGTATAATGCAATATTCTGCATAATAGTATTATTATATATTGATATTATACCCTAAAATTTGATATAGTCAGTAAGTGCAAAGGAGTTAGAGAAAAAGAGACATTAAAGTAGACTGGCTTAGCATAGTATTATCTTTATATTTTTGCTGTCAGTCCTATTTTCTATAATTCATTGTAAATTGTGTTAACATGTAAAAACACATCAGTTTTGTTATATATTCTCTCCAGTGAAGCAGTAAAACCTGTCCGCTTCTGTTTGAAGTACTTTTGCTTCAGAACTTCCTATTTTGTTGATATGACTTCATGGGCACTTAAGGAAGTTAAAAAATTGCTTCAACTTCCTGTCTACTTCAGTTTTGTGACATGCCAGGGTATAAAAGAAACAAACTTCTATGGACCATCTCTCTCTTTTCTGGTGTTTTTTTTTTTTTTTTTTTTTAAAGATTTTATTTATTTATTCATTTATCCCCCCCTTGCTGCTTGTGCTCGCTGGGTCAGCTAACCACGCCGTGCGGGCGGGCTTGCCTTCACCAGGAGGCCCCGGGAACCGAACCCGGGGCCTCCCATATGGTAAACGGGAGCCCTACTGATTGAGCCACAGCCGCGTCCCTTTTCTGGTGTTTTTAATCTCTTAATATATTTGGGGAAAAGAGAGCACCATATTTTTTTCTCTCTAAAAGTCAGAATCTTAGTTAATCTTTAAGAATTCTGAATTAGAATTTAGACTGAGCTACACTTTCCATTGACACTAATATACAGTCTTTATAAGTACCAATGTTTGCTAAACTCCTTAGCAGAGTGAACTGTCTTAGGGTAGATATTCTTTACCTACTACTATCTTCCTGTTCTATTATATATAATAGACTTTTTAAATTTAGAAGATTGCATTCTTTGAACACACCATTTTAAGAGAATTGATATTGAAAGTTTTTGAACTGTTATGTTTTGAAAATTACAAAAATGACTATTTATTATGCCCTTTTTACAGAAGCAGTCCTCTGACAAAGGAAATAATTTTGTTGCAACAATAATAAATAAAACTTCTCACTAGATAGAAACTAGAATAGTTTGATATAGGGAATATGTATGTATTTAAACTGAGTAAAGATTAAAATAAGGTATTAGTGACTCCTGTCATAATACTCATGATACTTATGGGACAAAATATGGTATGAAAATTCTAGGTGAAAGAGGACACACTAGACTAATTAGTAATGAATACTTGATTCAGTTTTTTATATTAAAACCTGAGAAACGGTTGTGGCTCAAATGATTGGGCTTCCGTCCACCATATAAGAGGTCCAGGGTTCGATTCCCAGGGCCTCCTGGTTAAGGTAAGCTGGCCCACATGGCGAGCTGGCCCGAGCAGAGAGCTGGCACAGCAAGATGATTCAACAGAAAGAGACACAGAGGAGAGACAATAAGAGACGCAGCAGACCAGGGAGCTGAGGTGGCACAAGAGATTGAGTGTCTCTCTCCCACTCTGGAAGGTCCCAGGATCGGTTCCCCGTGGTGCCAAAAGAGAAGGCTATTTGCATGGAATATCTTTTTCGAACCTTTCAATTTTAATGTGCTTGTGTCCATAACTCTGAGGTGTGTCTCTTGTAGACAATAAATAGATGACTCATTTAAAAAAAAAAAAAAAAAACAGAGAGCAGACAGCACAAAACAGTGGGGGTATGTGTAAATAAATAAATAAATCTTAAAAAAAAAAAAAAACCAACACAGCCCACAAGAATCATGGTAATTCATTCACTCACAACCTAGGTACTCTGCTCATTATGGGCAAGGTACATAGATGTTGTTAAGACACAGTCTTCTCAAAGAGCTTGTACTATATGAAGCAGATAACTTTAAAACACAAATAGAATGAAGAAAATGAGTCAGAAGTACAGAGTGTGTGGGAGTTCCGAGGACAGAGAGATCACATCCCATTTTAGAGAATGCTTCTTGAAACAAACATTCTTTTTAAACAAATTAATTTTATTGACACATTAATAAAGCATTTATCCAAAGTGTATAAACAATGGTATTTGATATAATCAAATAGCTGTGTGTTCATCGCTTCAATCATTAAGCATAATTTGAGCTGGGCCTTGACAGCATTCCCACACAGAATAGCTTAAACAATTGCACATATATATGAGGAAAACTAGTGACATCTGTGATATACTAGAGAAAGAATGTACTTAATCAGACCTGGATTGAAACCCTAGCTCCTGCCATTTTGTAGCTATGTACCTTTGGGCAAGTCAAGGATGGTTAGGCCCTCTGAATGTAAGTTGTAATTAAAGGAGAGTATATGTAAAATTTATCGCTCAATATATGGCACATACTTGTTTAATAATAAGCCTGTTTCCCTCCTTTCACCCTACTTTATGTCAAAACTTAAGGAAAGACTAGTAGGTAGTCTGGAGCGAGAGCATGGAGGGCCTTGAATGCCACGATACGCTGAACAAACATTAAGCAATTTGGAAGTGGCAATTAGAACTAGAGAAATCTGGCAATATTGTCCTTGATGTTTAGGGATGGGATGAAGGAGGTGTGGTGATTGGTTAATGGAGGCTATTATAATCCAGATAAGATATGATGTGGGTCTGAACTAGAGTACTGTCAATAAGAACAGAAAGAAAAGTATGAATTAGAGCTTATTCTCAAGTAGAATCCAGGGGAATTAAAACTGATAGTTGGAAAGTTGAGAGGATTCAAAGATGGCTGTGGTTTTGAACTAGGGTAATGGAAAAAATGGTATTGCTACTTGGAAAGGTAGGAGAATTAGAGCATAGCTGATTTTAGAGAGGAGAATTTAGGGAATTTGGTTTTTCATGTATTTTGTTCTATAATTCTATTTCATTTGCAAAATACTCTTCAACCGCATAGACCCTTTACCATTTTGCTTTCTGATCAGCAGTGTTTTGAGTGTTTCAGTTGCTCCACATTTGATACTCCTTTATTTTGTTGCTCAAGGCATGTACCACTCTGTCTTGATTACTGTAGCTTTGTTAAGTTTTAGAGTCATGTGTAGTGATTTCTAAAACCTTACTGTTTCAAAATTGTTCTATGTATTTTACTTCCTTGACCTTTTCATATATATTTTAGACTTGGCTTGACTATATATACAAATAATCTTGCTGTGATTTTGATTGGAATTGCTTTAAATCTATAGATCATTTTTCAGAGAATCAACATGTTTACTATGTTAGATTTTCGAATCTATGAACCTGTTATATCTCTTCATTTTTTTAGTTTTGAGATTTCTTTCATCAGTGTTTTGTAACTTTCACCATATAGCTCCTGTGCATATTTTGTTAGATTTATACCTAAGAACATCATTTTTCTTGAGCCATTATTGTAATTGGTATTGCTTTTTAAATTTCCATTTCCAATTGTACATTGCTAATATATAGAAATTTGATTTTTGTATATTAAACTTTGTATTCTGTGACTTTGCAAAACTTACTTCTAGGTGTTGATATATATATATATATATATATTTTTTTTTTTTTACATAGACAATAATGTCTATGAATAGGGAAAGTTTTCTTTCTTTCCAATTTGTGTGTCTTTTATTTCTTTTTCTTGCCTCATTGTACTGCAGAGACTTTCAGTATGATGTGGAATAAGAATAATGATAGCGGATATCCTTGCCTTGTTTCTGATATTGGTGGGAGAGCACTCAATCTTGTACCATTAAGTGTGATGTTAGCTGTAGGTTTTTTGTTGATGCTCTTTATAAGTTGAAGAAGTTCCCTTCTCTTCCAGCTGAGAGTTTTTCTCATAAATGGTGTTTGAATTTTGTCAAATGCCTTTTCTGCATCAATAAATTGATATTTCATATAAGTGGTATCCTACAGTATTTGTCCTTTTGTGCCTGGCTTATTTCACTTGGCATAATGTTTTCAAGTTTAATCCAAGTTATAGTATGTATCAAAGCTTCATTCCTTTTTATGGCTTAATATTTTTCTATTGTATGGATATACCACATTTTGTTTATCTCTTCATGAACTCTTGGGTTGTTTCCACCTTTTGGCTATTGTGAATAATGCTTCAGTGAGCATTGGTGTATAAATATCTGAGTACCTGCTTTCAATTCTTTTGGGTATGTACTTAGATGTGGGATTTCTGGGTCATATGGCAATTCTGTTTAACTTTTTGAGAAACCACCAAACTGTTTTCCACAGTGACTGCATCATTTTACATTTCCACCAGCAGTATACAAGGGTTCCAATATCTCTGTATCCTTGCCAACACTTGTTATTTTGGGGGTTTTGTTTGTTTGTTTGTTTTTAATAATAGCCATCTAGTTGGTGTGAAGTGGTATCTCATGATGGTTTTGACTTCCATTTCCTTAATGGCTAATGATGTTGAGCCTTTTTTCATGTGCTTGTTGACCATTTGTTTATTTTCTTTCGAGAAATGTCTATTCAAGTCCTTTGCCCATTTTTTATTTTTTTTTATTTTTTTATTGAGTTGTCTTTTTCTTCTTGAGTTGTAGGAGTTCTTTGTATATTCTGGTGTATCCCATGCATTTTGATATGTTCCATTTTCATTTTGTTCAGTTCAAAATGTTTTCTAATTTCTTTTGAGATAACTTGTTTGCACCATAGATTATCTAAAAGTACGTTGTTTAATTTCCAAGTGTTTGGAGATTTTACTGTTTGTTGTGTATTTCTAGTTTAATTGCATTATGGCCAGAAGAAATACTTTGTACAAACTAATTTCTTTTAAATTTGTTGAGTTGTTTATTGACCCATATATGGTCTCCCTTGGTGAATGCTCCATGAGCACTTGAAAAGAATCTGTATTTTGTTGTTGTTGGAAGGAGTGTTCTGTAAATGTCAATTAGATACAGTTGGTTGATAGTCTTCTGTACTTATACAACATTGATGATTCTCTGTCAACTAGTTCTGTCTATTACTGAGTGAGGAATGTTGAAGTCTCTTAACTATAATTATGAATCTATTCCTCCTTTCTGTTCTGTCAGTTTTTGCTTCCTGTAATTTGAAGCTTTTGTTAGATGCATAGACATATAGGACTATTATCTTCTTCGTGGATTTGTCCTTTTTATTATTATATAATGTCTGTTTATCATTGGTAATTTTCTTTGTTCTGAATCATGTGGTCAGATATTAATATAGCCACTTCAGTTCTTTTTTGGTTATTGTTAGCATGGTATATCTTTTTTCCTCTTTTTACTTTAAACCTATTTGTGTCTTTATACTTAAAGTAGGTTTTTACTTGTAGGCAACTCATAATTGGATCTTTTTTTTTTATTCTAATCTGACAGTCTCGGCCTTTCTTTTAAAGTCTTTATTTTGAGATAATTGTAGATTCCTTTGCTATTGTAAGAAATAATAGAGAGCTCTTGTATATCCTTCACCCATTTTCCCCTAATGGTAACATCTTGAATAACTATAGTATAATACCACAATCAGGAAAGTGACATTGATACAATTCATTGACCTTACTTAGATTTCACTTGTTTCACATGTACTCATTTGTGTGTATGTGTGCGTGTATTTAATTCTTGGTAATTTTATCACATGTGTAGATTCACGTGACCACCAGCACAGCCAAGTACCATCACTAGAATCTCCCATACTACCCTTTTTATAGCCACATCCACTCCCCTCCTTATCTTTCCCCAGCCTCTGTCAACCACTAATCTGTTCTCCATCTCTAAAATTTTTGACACTTCAAGAATGTTATACAAGTGGAGTCATACAGTATATAACCTTTTGAAATTACTTTTTTCCATTCAGCATAATTTCTTTGAGATGGTTCCAGGTTGTTGCATGTTTCAATAGCCCATTCCTTTTTGTTGCTGAGTAATATTCCAGAGTTTTGGCCTTTTAATTGGGGTGTTTACCAATAATCATGTTATAAATAAATGGTCTGTAGTTGGGTTTAAATCTACCATCTTGCTTGGGGGCTACATTTTGCTCAGGAGGCTAAATCTCACCCAGCAACTGATTTTTGTAATGGTTTATTGGAAATCAGCTTTGCCCACTACTATTGTCTATAGCTGCTTTTGTCCTGCAGTGACAGAACTGAGTAGTTGGGATCAAAACTGTATGACCCACAAAGCCTAAAGTATTTATTATCTGGCCCTTTACAGAAAAAGTCTTTTGGCCCCTGAATTTGCTTTGTTTTCTATTTCTGCCTTCTGTTCTCTGTTGATTTTGCGGCAGGAATGTGAACTTAAAAGAGTTGTTAGAGTAGTTGGTCCCTAAACATCCATAGATGTTTTGCTCAGATAAAATTTGGGACCTGGCAGAAGGTATCTGTATTAGTTTTCTATTGCTGTGTAACAAATTACCACAAATTTAGGCTTTATAACAACACACATTTATTATTTCAGTTTCTGGGGTTCAGGAGTCTGGGCACAGCTTAGCTGGGTTCTCTCCTCAAGGTCTTGCAGGCTGTAATCAGGTTGTTGGCAAGGCCATGATCTCATATGGAGACTCAACTAAGGAAGAATCTGCTTCCAAACTTATTCAGACTGTGGCAAAATTCATTTACTTGCAGGTATGACTGAGGGCCCTGGTTTTTACAGGCTGTCAGGTAGAATCCTCCCTCATGTCTTAGGGATTGGTCACTGTTCCCTACCATGTGGTCCTCTCAGTGGCAGTTTTCTTTCTTAGGGCCAGCAGGGGAGCCTTTCACTCCAGTCTGCTTACACAGACTATAATGTAGTATTTCGGAATCAAGAGAGTGACATCTCATAACCTTTATTATATTCAGTTGGTTAGAAGCAAGTCACAGGCTCTTGTCACACTCAAGTGGAAGGGATTACATGAAGGCATGACTCATTGGGGGGTCACTTCTGTGTATGTTCCCCTCAGTATCTTTAAAAATACATTAATAATTATAATCTATAATTGTACATTCACCATTCTGGTTCTTATCAAAAGCTGGGAACAGTTGATAAGGTTAACAAGAGAGAACTCAATATTTAAATGCAACTAATGTTCTATTAAGGTATTTATCGTTTTCTAAAGCTGTATAATAAGCAAGCCATTCCACTCTAATAATTCCAAACGTGTTTTATAGTTCCATAGGCATGTATAAATCAATTATTGCATTTGATGTAATTCTCAGGATAGTCCATAGAGGTAGATAGAGATCTCTGTTTATAGATGAAGAAACTGAGGCTTAGCAAAGCCTTCAAAAAATCACACAGCTAGTAAATGACGGAATCAGGTGTTTTAACAGCCATCAGAGTAGAATTATAGCATAGAACTATTGGTGGTGTGGATAGTCACCAAATATACTTTCATTATGAGTTAAGTTTGACTTTATATGTGAATGCTAATAAATACTATGTGAAAATAAAATGAGATCTTTTATAACAATACAGCAGTAACTGTGCCTAGCAATACATTATCTCTAATCCTCAAAATATTCCTGTAAGATAAGTGTTGTCTTCACTTTATAGAAAATTGGGATTTACTGAGGTTTAAACAGGTTGTCATTTGCCCAGGATCATACAGTTGGTAAGTGAAAGAACCATGATGTGATTTCAGAATCTAGGATAAGTTTAATTCAATCAAAATAACCTTCTGTTTTTGCCTTGCATCACTAGAGAAAGTCTCTAAACTTTAAATTTTGAGTTCATAGACTTTCTCTTTGTAGATGGTGCATTCTACATCTGAAAAGTCATGTGCTTTTGAATTGCTATCAAGTTAGATTAAAGGTGTTCCTTCATGGATATAAAATAATTAGCAGTGGTGAATTGTGTGCGTAATCACTGCAGAGTTACTTGATTCTTTTCCTTTTATTTCAGTGATGATTGATATGGTGGTTTTACCTACATAGTACTAGTAAATTATAACTACTAATGTTTTTTTCTTTTGGTTTGTTTTTATGGTTTCATTTTTATCTCAGCGAACTGGACAATGGCAATTGAATGGGTTTTGAAAAGTGTCTGAAGTTTGGTGGGTTGCATCTACTGTCTGGCTTCTCCCCACCATTTAAAAAAAGAAAACTGGAATGTTTGTGAATAGAGCTATATTAAAAGAAGAGTATTGCAAATGGCTTCGGAGTCTATGAGTGCAAAACAAGCCAGGAATCACTTGACAAAGGGGAAAAGGCACCAGCAAATAAAGAAAAGATCTTCAATTAGTGATGGTGATAGAGAAGACTTCTTTATTTTTGAAGCAAATGAAGCTTGGAAAGATTTTCATGGTTCTCTCCTTCGATTTTATGAAAACGGAGAACTCTGTGATATCACGCTGAAGGTGAGACTGCCTTTGTTCTTACTTTCTCAACCTCTTCAGTGTATTATGCAAAAATAAGAGTTTCTAAAACCACACTAGGGACATTTTTGGTGCTATGCTTATTAGTTATTGTTAGAATTATTTTAGTCTGAACCTTTTTTTTTTTTTTTTTTTTTTAGTGAAGGGGAAGAGATATAAAGGAACGGTAGATGAGGAGAGAATAGTATAAGAGAAAAGTATTGTTGTACTAATAAAATGTTAATATTCATTATTTCTTTGTTTATTTAACCCCTGGAAATTCTGGAAAGAACAACAAACAGTCCTTTTTAGTGAAATTAATAAATTACAGTTGAAACTGCTAAAAGAAATCAAAGACCTAAATAAATGGAAGACATTCTGTGTTCATGGATTGGGAAATTAAATATCATTAAGATGTCAAGCCTACCTAAAGCAATTTGTAGATTCAATGCAATCCCAATAAAAATTCCAACAACCTTCTTAGCAGACATAGAAAGCCAATCATCAAATTTTATATGCAGGGTAAGGGGCCCTGAATAGCCAAAGCCATTTTGGAAAAGAAGAATGAAGTTGGAGGACTCCACTTCCTGATTTTAAGGCTTATTACAAAGCCAAAGAAATCAAAACAGCATAATATTGGCACAAGGACAGACATATAGACCAACGGAATTGAATTGAGAGCTCAGAAATCAACCCTCACGTTTATGACCAACTTTTATATTTATATATATATATATTTTTTAATGTATTTTAAAATATTTATATATATATTTTATATATATATATATATTTTTAGGTATTGGGGGCCGGGGAATGAACCTGGGACCTTGTACATGGGAAGCTGGCGCTCTGCCACTGAGCCACATCAGCTTCCCTGACTTCGTTTTTTCGTCTGTTTTGCTTGTTGTTCATTTTTTTTTTGTCTTTTCAGGAGGCACAGGGAACTGAACCCAGGACCTCCCGTGTGGGAGGTGGGAGCTCAGCTGCTTGATCCACAGTTGCTCCCAGTGGCCAGCTGATTTTTGACAAGGGGGCAAAGACCACTCAATTGGGAAAGAATAGTCCCTTCAGCCAATGGTGCTGGGCAAACTGGATCTCTATTTGCAAAAAAAGGAGGAGGACCTTCACCTCATACTTTATACAAAAATCAATTCAAAATGGCTCAAACACGTAAATATAAAATCAGAACTGTCAAACCCCTAGAAGAAAACATGAGGAAGCATCTTCAGGACCTTTAGTTAGGCAATGGTTTCTTAGACTTACACCCAAAGCACAAGGAACAAAATAGATAAAAATGGGACCTCATCAAAATTAAAGATTTTTGTGCCTCAAAGGACTTGTCATGAAAGTAAAACAACAACCTATACAATGGCCAAAAGAGATGAACAGATATCTCTCCAAAGGAGATATACAAATGGCCAGAAAACACAAGAAAAAATGTTCAACATCATTAGCTATCAGGGAAATGCAAATCAAAACTACAATGAGATACCATTTCACACCCATTAGAATGGCTGCTATTTAAAAAAAACAAAGTAAGTTTTGGAGAGGATGCAGAGAAATAGGAACACTCATTCATTGCGGGTGACAATGTAAAATAGTGCAGCTGTTGTGGAAGGCAGTTTGGCAGTTCCTCAGAAAGCAAAAAGGAGAACTACCATATGACCCAACAATCCCGTTACTAGGTAGATACCCCAAAAAATTGAAAGCAGGGACTCAAACAGATTTTTACACACTAATGCTCATACTGGCATTATTCATAATTGCCAAAAGATGGAAGCAACCCAAGTGTCTATTATCTGATGAATGGATAAATAAAATGTGGTATATACATGCAATGGAATATTATTCAGCCATAAAAAGAAATGAAGTCCTGATATATGCAACAGCATGGATGAACATTTGAAGACATCATGTTGAGTGAAAGAAGCCAGACTCAAAAGGACAAATATTGTATGATCTCACTGATTGGAAATAATTAGAATAAACAAATTCATAGAATCAGAATATAAAATATAGGCTACCAGGAGATGGGGTGAGGATAGAGAATGGGAAGTTAAGGCTTAAAATGTACAGGGATCCTATTCAGAATGATGGAAGTGTTTTGATAATGGATGGTGGTGATTGCGGCCCAACATTGTGAACCCAGTTAACAACACTGAAGAAATATATATCTGAAGGTATTCAAAGGGGAAATGTTAGATTGTATACATGGTGTGGCAGTTTGATATTATTTGTGAATCCCCAAAAAGAAAAAGATTGTTTGTAAACTGGTCTGTTCCTCTGGGTGTGATACCCTTTGAGTACATTAGATTTAGCTGACATGTCTTGATTAAATTACCTGTTAAGATTAGGGCTTTGATTCAAACACATCAGTAGGGCCTGACTCAGGGTTAAGTCCCTGCCTCCTTGATGTGCTAATATAAATGGACTCTCAAACAGGAAGAGAGAGAGCTCTATAGACACGGAAGAGGAGATAGCTCTGTCATATTTGATCCTGGGCCCCGGGGAAGAGAAGAGCCATTTGCCTGATAGTTTGCAGCTAAAGAGAATAGAGCAGCTGAGCAGCTGCTAAGGCCTGGAAAGAAACGAGCACTGTGCCAGCCTGCAATTGAAGTCAGAAGAGGCTGGGACCAGGCTTCCTAAAGAGGAAGAAGGAAGGAGAGATCAGGCAGACATCACCTGCCATCTTGCTTCAACATATGGCAACAGACTTTGGTGAGAAAGCAGCCTGGAGTTGGACTCTTAAGGCCTGTATCTGTAAAATTTTACCCCAAATGAATACCCTTTATAAAAGACAACACATTTCTGGTACTTTGCATCAGCACCCCTTTGGATGACTAATACACATGGTAAAAGAATAAAAATTATTAAAACTCAATGGAAATATACTACACAGATAGTGAGCCCTAAGTTAAACCAGGGACTTTAGTTAATAGTACAATTATTAAAATGTGCTATTATCATAAAGAAAAAAATTACTGTTGAGCAGATAAGCTTTTTTGATTTGTGAGTTTAAAAATCTTGACATATTTGCTCTTCTTCATATAGGCTTGAAGTCAGCAATTCTTGGTTATTTACTCAGCTGCACTAGTCTTTTTTTTTTTTTTTTTTTTTTAATTTAATGAGAGAAATTGTGGGTTTACTGAAAAATCATGCTTAAAATACAGGGTTCCCATATACCACACTGTTGTTAACACCTTGCATTGGTGTGGTACATTTGTACAATTGATGAAAGCCCATTTTTGTAATTGTACTGTGGTTTAACTTAGGGTTCACTATGTTGTGCAGTTCTATCAATTTTAAAAAGTTTTAATGTAGTAACATATACAACCTAAAATTACCTCATTAACCACATTTAAATATATAATTCAGTGCTGTTAATTATGTTCACAGTGTTGTACTACCATGACCACCATCCATTACACAAAACTTTGCCATTATACCAAATAGAAACTCTGTATATTTTAAGCCTAAACTCCCTATTCCCTATTCCCATTTCATGCCCTGGTAAACTATATTCTAGATTCTGATTCTATAAGTTTGCTTATTCTGATTATTTCATTTCAGTGAGATCATACAATATTTGTCCTTTAGTGTCTGGTTTATTTCACTTGACATGATGTCAGCAGTGCTGGTCTTTACTGCAGTTTAACCGGTCTCTTCCTCCTGCTCTTCCCTGGATGCTGTACAGTTTTCTCCTGGACTCCAGAGTTTTGAAATAGTTGATTCAGACAATTCCTGCCTATTTAATAGTTGTTCTGAGTGGAGGGACTGAAGCTTCCTACTCTGCCGTCTTCCCGCAATTCCTGCACTGTGTTCCTATTCTGGTACTATAACCTCTACTTCATTTCAGTCATCTGTTAAATGAGATTGTTTATCTATACCTGACAGTGAAGTAGGGTTTATTTAGACTTGGATTATTTATGTCTTTATTGAACTTTAAATCTGTAGTCTTTTCCCATTACATATTTAAAGTGCTTTATTATTCTTATCTCTAAGTGTAATGTTAACTCTTTCTTTGGTGATTCATAGGCATCCATGCAGCATTTTCCACAGAAAATTTGCCACTTTGGAATCTCTTAGAATTTGCATTTTGTTCCTGATCAGACAAGTTGTTAGACCTCACAGAGTTGTGGGGATCAAGGACATACTTGGAGAATCAGATTGGGGGACACTCAGGAAAACTCCATAAGCAGAATATCATGTCTAGAATATCCAGGAGTATAGTGTTACACTGTAGATAACTGAGCCATGTTTTCTTTCTTTAAACTTTTAGTGTCTTTAATTATTTCTAGGTACTAAGGTATTGGGAAGAAAATCATTATATAATTGTACCAACTCCATTTGAAATTTAGCCATGTATATATTTTGAGGAAGGAACACTAAAACTCTTTGATCTATATGGTATATGTTCTAATTGTTATATTTTTCAACCCTAATGTGAAATTCAGTGACCCACATTGGCTTTGGTAAAAATAAAAGCAATGTAAAATAGATTTTGTTTTAAGTTGTTGAATTATCAAATTAGCATGTCAGTGTATGTATGGAAAATAATTGAGTGTTATTGATTCTCTAAATTTTATGATTGGATTTTAAATAAGTTTTACAAACTACTGTAATAAACCTTCTTAAGTGAAAAATAAGGATCTAGCCATTTTAGGGGAAGTAATAACTAGACTCTTCTACAACTTTTCACAGCAGTACGGTGAAATGAAAATTTCAGAAGAATATGTGGTGGAACACTAAAATATGTTTGAAGCAGTAACAGGAATCATTTAGGAGTGAGAAACACTTCATTGGGGCTTTTAGGACAAAAGTTTCAGAAAGACAACCTAAAAATTATTTTTATTCATGTAACAACAAAACATTTTTATATTCCACAGAGTGCACCTATTTTTAAAATAACAAATTAATTTATCCAATGTTTACTGAGGTATATGAAGAATACAAATAAATTTGAATAATATACTATACTTGCCTTGAGGGAATTTGGAGTTTAGTCAGAAATAGGCACATGTCCAGCTAATTATAATGCAATTTAGTGATTGCCAATTTTGTGGTATTTTTGTGGAAGCACAGGAGAGGATATATAATTATGTCTGAGAGGGATAGGAGAGGCTTCACAAGGGATTAAATATTATTTGGATGTCATTTTAGGCAGAAGTAACATTTGTCTTTACAGCCATGCTTTGCTTTATTGTGCTTTGCAGATACTGCGTTATTTAACAAATTGAAGGTTTGTGGCCACCCTTCATTGGACAAGTCTTGACACCATTTTTCCAACAGCATGTGTTCATTTTGTGTCTGTATGTCACATTTTAGTAATTCTTGAAATATATAAAACTTTTCACTATTATATGTGTTATAGTGATGTATGATCAATGATCTTTTATATTACTGTAGTAATTGTTTTGAGACACCATGAACCATGCCCATATGAGACAGTGAACTTAATCGATAAATATGTGTGTTCTGATAGCTCCAACAACTGGCTATCTCCCCTTCTCTCTCCTTCTCCTCAGGCCTCTCTATTCCCTGAGACAGAACAGTATTGAAATTAGGCCAGTTAATAGCCCTGCAAGGGCCCCTAAGTGTTCAAGTGAAAGGAAAAATGATTAAGCTTAGAGAGGAAGTCATGTTGAAAGCCAAGATAGGCCTCTTATGCCAAAGCATCTAGCAAATTTGTGAATGCAAAGGAAAAGTTCTTGAAGTAACTAAAAGTGTTACTCCAGTGAACACAAATGATAAAGTGAAACAGCCTTATTGCTGATATGGACAAAGATTTAGAGGTCTAGATAGATTAAGCCAAAGCCTAATCCCAGAGCAATACCTGAACTCTCTTCATTTCTCTGAAGACTGAGAGAGGTAAGGAAGCTACAGAAGAAAAGTTTAAAAGGAAGAAAAGAAGCCATCCCCATAACATTAAAGTGTAAGGTGAAACCGCAAGTTCTGATGGAGAAGCTGCAGCAAGTTATCCAGAAGATCTAGCTAAGATAATTGATAAAGGTGGCTACACTAAACAGATTTTCAGTGTAGATGAAACAGCCTTATACAATATTGGAAGAAGAGCTATCTAGGACTTTCAAACCTAGAGAAGAGAAGTCAGTGCCTAGCTAGCAAGCTTCAAAGGACAGGCTGTCTTGTTAGGGGCTAGTGCAGCTGGTGACTTTAAGTTGAAGCCAATACTCATTTACCATTCTGAAAATCCAGGGGCCCTTAAGAATCATGTGAAATCCACTCTGTCTGGGCTCTATAATGGAACAACAAAGCCTGGATGACAGCACATCTCTTTACAACTCAATTTACCGACTATTTTAAACCCACTGTTGAGACCTACTGCACATAAAAAAGATTACTTTCAAAATATTACTGCTCATTGACAATGCACCTGGTCACCCAGGAGCTCTGATGGAGATCTACAAGAGTAATATTTTCATGCCTGCTAACACAACATCCATCCTGCAGCCTATAGATATTGGTGTAATTTTGACTTTCAAATCTTATTACTTAACAAATATATTTAATAAGGCTATAGTTATCATGGATAGTGATTCCTTTCATGGATTTGGGCAAGTAAATTGAAAACATTCTGGAAAGGATTCACCATTCCAGATACTATTAAGAACATTCATGATTCATGGGAGGAGGTCAAAATACTGTCAATATTAACAGGAGTTTGGGAGGAGAAGATTCCAAGCCTCAGGGATAACTTTGAGGAGTTTAAGATTTCAGTGGACGAAGTAACTGCAGATGTGATGGAAATAGCAAGAATTAGAAATGAAAGCTAAAGATGTGACTGAATTGCCGTAATCTCATGATAAAACTTGAATGAATGAGTTGATTCTTATGGATAAGCAAAGAGTGGTTTCTTGAGATGGAAACTACTGGTGAAGATGATATGAACATTGTTGGAATGACAACAAAGAATTTAGAATATTTTATCAACTTAGTTGATAAAGCATCAGCAGATGGGGGCGGATGTGGCTCAAATGGTTGGGCGTCCATCTTCCATATGGAGGGACCTGGGTTCGATCCCTGGGACCTCCCAGTAAAAAAAAAAAAAAAAAAAAAAAATAATAATAATAATAATAATAATAATAAAGCATCAGCAGAGTTTGAGAGGATTGACTCCAATTTTGAAAGAAGTTCTGTGGCTAAAATGCTATCAATAGCGTTGCATGCTACAGAGAAATCTTTCATGAAAGGAAGAGTCCATTGATGTGACAAATTTCATTATTTTATTTTAAGAAATTGCCACAGCCACCCCAACCTTCAGCAACCACCACCCTGATCAGTCAGCAGCTATCAACAATGAGGCAAGACCCTCCACCAGCACAAAGATTTTGGCTTCTGAAGGTTCAGTGGATGGTTGCACCTTTTTAGCAATAATATATTTTTAAATGAAGGTCTATACACTTTTTCAGACATAATGCTATTGCACACTTAATAGACATAACTTTTATATGCAAATATAAAAGTATAATGTAAACATAACTTTTTAAAAAGAATATAAAAAGACAGTATCCTCATAGTTTATTTCTCACAGTTCTCCTGACAAATGAACATTATTCAAGAACAGGTGTCTCATTCTGCAGCTCACCCCTGGTCCATGCCTCAGACTGTATACTTTGCTAATTTCCTATTTCTTAATTAACTCTTTACTCCCTTGCCTACCCTATGGCATGTCCTTAAATTCTTTTATGCGACATAAGCCAAGAATTTAGAAGCCCAGAAACTAGAGCCACCGATAACGTTATTTGATGAACTGAGTTGGGAGACAGGCAAGTGGCACTCCTCGACCCCCTGCTGGAGACTGGGTTACACGAATCCAGGCTCCACATCAATAGGAACCTGGCCCCAAGCTGTCTCACCATGCAGACCACTGGGGCCTTGCCCCAGGAGAGGCTGGAAGGGGACTAAAGCCACATGTGAACCATCAACCCAGGAGGCCTTGGGTGACCCTTGATGTGGCAGAGTCAAGGCTTCTCTGGACCTCTTAGCTCCATACTTAGCAGCTGCCAAGGGATTTACCTGGAGGAACGAAGCTGGAGGGTCCTGCACGAGGTTTCTGCCATGGATGGACACAGGAAGCTTTGCATTAAGTCTGATTGTGCCTAGGAACTTGTAAATCAGATTTGGGGTTTGCCTGTTACAAACTGGATAATGGTAAAAGTATCAATGCCTTATTAGTTATGCTGGGATTGCATCCAATCCAACCAGGATGCTGGACTCATCTTCCCTCAACTGCAATAGAATAGCAAGAGGGTTTTACACCTTGTCAGGTAGGGCCTACTCCCCCTAACTAGCAGGAAGTAGCTACAAAAGAATGACCATTGCCCCTTAAGAATAAGGGTGTAAACTCTCTGAGGGGGGAGTTGAGGCAGGTTAGTATAGGGAAAGGGAAGACCTGGGTCACAGCTGAAGACCCAGCAGAAAACATGGCCGACAGACAACACGGCCATTAGACCCTGCCCAGAAAACTCCTGAGGGATCTTGTGAGATCCCAGCCACGAGAATCTCATTTAGAATGAGAATCTCATTTGGGGTAAAGGGAAAGCCCCAGATACCCCCAAAAGGCCTCACCATTGGCCACCTGAGAAATGACAGGTGGGACAACCAGTCAGAACAGCAAATAGCTGGAGCCGTACCAAAACATTATGAAGGGGGAGGAGGAAAGACTTTAAAAAGGCCCGACCTTGACTGCAGATGTGTGTGTCATTCTGCAGCACACCTATGGTGCATGCCTCGGACCATTTACTTTTCTCATTTTCCTGTTTCTTAATAAATTCCTTACTCCCTTACTTACCCTAAAAAAAGAAAAATACCATAACACAGGTAAGAAGAAACATACAAAATATTTTAAATGATGCACAACAAAATCCAGCTGTATAAATGAATGCATGTGAATTCTTGCTCACTGTGCAGACTAAATTTAATCACTTGTTTAAATAGTAATATAAATACAATCTTTTATGACTCTTGTGTCATAAAGACTCTTGTGTAGACTACAAAAAGGGGAAATTACCATATATATGATTTTTATATTAGACAATTTTCTTTGATGAGTTGCACTGACAGCTCCAAATACAGAGGCAGAAGACTGAGTATTTTAAAGGAATTAATGTTATGCATTAGAGGCTTTACAAGTTACTACCACTGGCACTTCTTACCATAGTTTGTACAAATCACATAATCATCTTAGGTAACATTACATTTTAAAAATGTAAATATAAAAGTGATACTTTTATAACATTCACAAACCCTGAGCTGGTTAAGGAACAATGCCACAGTTGCTTCCTGTAGTGCTTCCCTGTTGGTAATAAGGACAGTTCATTGTGGTTAAAAGGAATTAGACAGGGAAGCGGATGTGGCTCAATCGATAGGGCTCCCGTTTACCATATGGGAGGCCCCGGGTTCGATTCCCGGGGCCCCCTGGTGAAGTCAAGCCAGCCCATGCGGCGAGGTGAGCTGACACAGCAAGACAACCCAACAATGGGAAACAAGCAGACACAGAAAAATGCACAGCAAATGGACACAGCGAGCACAAGCAGCAAGGGGGGGATAAATCAATCAATAAATAAAATCTTTAAAAAAAAAAAAAAAAGGAATTAGACATCAATATGGTTAAACAACTCCAATTTACTAAAGGCCATCAATGGCCACAACTGGGACAGTGAGTTCTTTTAAAGTGTATATCCTAGAAGCAAACACAATCATTGATTAAAACTTTGTCTAAAGAAGTCAGTTTCTATGCTGAAAACTATTTTCCCAACAAAACTGTAAGCTACTAAACTGTTTTTATATAAATACTTTGTCTTCCCATTATTATGTAGTGTAAACATAGCTTTTATACACAAAAAATTTGTGTGACTCATTTTATTGCAATATTTGTCTTATTGCAGTGGTTTGGAACTGAACCTGCAATATCTTTGATGTATGCCTGTATATTATTATGTTTGTTTATTAGTAAAAATATTTTTAAAAAATATATCCATTAGCAGCTCTAAAATTATCTATAGGCAAAGTTCTTAAAGGCAACAATTTGGGGAAAGGGCAGGGAGAATTTATGTTGAAGGGATGTTGCGTGGTACTTATATTGCTTAGATTAGGTATTATACATCAATAAAATCCTTATTAAAGATCATAGTCATTAATTTTACTTGAAGAGGTTGGTAGAGATTACAAGAAGGGGTCAGTCCCCTATACTATCTTTTGATGTTACCATTGAATACATCTCATTTATATTATCTAGCTTCTCTTTTTTGAAAGTGCATGTTTTTGTTATTTTTTTAAACAAATATTTATAGGTTTCTAATAAACATTTCCATCACTCTCAAAGTTTTGTTTGCTGTAAAAACTTCCAACTGACCAGGTGAGAATAAGCACTCTGAGAGATTGCAGGGAAACAAAATATATGGATTACATTATAATAGTATATTTCTATTAGATAAAAATGATAAAATTATTAGCCTTATAAGTTTAACACTTGACAGCTGATTTTTGAAAGCAGACATACTTTAATGAAAGAGAAATTATAAGGGAGAAAATAATCCTATATTTAACACTTAAGTACTTTGAGTTAAGTCTAATAAAAGATGACTACCTTTTATGCATTTAACTATTAAATCATTATTTTTTTCTTTTTCATATTGCTCAGAAGGGAGAATTTAAATGTTTGTATATCTATATCCTTGTTTATTTGACCCCCAAATCCTATCTAAATTATTGTTTTCATTATGTGGGCTTTAAAAATGAATGTAGTAGGATTAGTTAAGATTGTAGAAAGTGAGTGTGGCTAGATGCTGCAATGGGGAAATTCACTACAAGCCAAGACATTATCTTCAGTCTTGTACATCTAATCCTTTCTTCTATTTAAGCCTTGGCAATAAAATACTTTAGGTTATTTGAACTGACTAAAACTAGTAGATTACTGATAATTGATTAAAAGGGCCAAATTACGAGAGCTTTAAAGGTATACAAAGACTTGGGTATAGTTTTTATTTTTTTCCCTAGTCTTTATATCTGTTTCATTATATATCTTTCTACACTTTTTTTTTCAAGGTGGTTCTCAAATACTTTGCTTTATTTACTGGTAAGTGGCATAGTTATAGATAATTCAACCATATATGCTTTAATTTTTGTTTAGTATATTCTTAAATGATTTTTAATAGACTATGTTAATGGGATTATAAAATTAATACTTAGAAATGAAGTGAACCTATGTAAGTACAAATATTTCACCAAATATTTCCAAAAATGGCCAAAATTTTGAAAGGTGCTAAAAATAGCTAAGAAATAAAAATTAAATTATACATTTTTTTTCACTTATCAGCATAGTGAAGATTCAGAATAGATATTTAGTGCTTTTACAGTTTTGATAAAGTGAGCATTCTCAAACATTGTTGGTAGATATGCAAATTGGTTGAGGGTTTTGGTAAGCATTTTGGCTTCAAGAGCCATCAATTGTATGCATCAAGAGCTATAAAAACGTTTATATATTTTTTTTTATTAATTTTCCTTTTAAGATTTTATCTCAAGGAAATATTCAGAAATGCTGACAAAAACATTCTCCTCTAAGATATTGTTTGTACTATTATTTAAAATATGGAAAAACTAAAAATCTAAATGGTTAATATGAGAATAGTTAAGTAAACTGTTACATCCATTGTATAGAATAGCCTACAATCAGTGAGTATGAAGGTTAGAAGAGTTTTTTCATTTTTAGAAACTTGGGAAAAGATGAGAGATTTCAGGATAATTTCATTTATTTCAAAAAGCATAGAAAAAGTTGGAAGGAAATATACCAAAAGGTTAATAGTTGATGTTGAATTATAGGTAAATTTTTTCCTTTATACTTTCCTGTGCTTTCTCAGTTTTCTATGTTGAACATGTATTTCAGTCAGGAAAAAAGAAACAAACTTGAAACATAAAAGACCCTTACTATAGGATGGTAAGTTCATTTTTAAGTCAGAACTGATAGTTAATGAAATTTTTAGTGTTCTTTGTTTAGTTAATGTTCTTTTAAGGTCATTTTTAGTTCAATTTACCTCATAATTCAGCAGAGAATTCTTTATTATTTTGAAACAGAGGTCTCTTTAGTTTGTCATGTAGTTTTTCTGGTAAGACCTAAATGTTGAATCAGCAATAAAAATTAAGTATGGTTAACTACCCTGTGCCTCCATCCCTACAACATTCCCATGTTGACTCTCATCTAAAAGCCATTGTCTCATTGTATTTGATTCATATTGGCTAATCTATGGAAAATTACTGAAGGGTTTGATTTAGTGGTTTATATTTCATGCTTTTAAAAATATCTAAGGAATCATTTTATTAATGTTAGTATTCTGCATTTTTCACTACTTCAGTTTAAGTTTGACGTGTTTTTTCCACCAAGCATCTTGAATTGTTTATATAGTAGCTGATCTTGTTCTAAAGAATCTAAATTAGAAAGTTCACTTGTATCAAGGACGTACTGTGGTATCCATTCTTATGTAATTTAAAACTGTATAATAATATCTAATATTTTGTAGTTTGTATAATTTGCACCCAATTTTAAACACCAACTCTCTAGACATTGATTCCTTTTATTTCTAAATATCTGATGAAATGTTTTTGGTAATCGATAATTACTTTATATTCTAGAGAAGGAAAATGCTGAAATAAACTTTAAAGGATATAATGAGACTATATAGCACCAAAAGAGAGTTAATGCATAAAAAGTCAGATTTTTAAATTTTCATATTTCACGCATATGGCTCAAAGATCTTTGAGAAGTTAAGATGGGTATTTATTCTGAAAGGATATATAGGGGTGTTTGTGTGTTTGCACTAACCATGTTTTAGTTAGTTGGAACTAAGTAATTAGAATAGTATTGTAGTAGGGCAGAACCTTATGAAAAACAACAGGAAAATAACTTACTAGCCCATTGATTTGTACAGTTTCGATGGGAAGGCAGTGTTAAAATAATGCATGTGAAAACTGTAGAACCTATGTAGTACTATTGTGTAACAGTGTTGGCAAATTAATTCAGATACATATCATGTGAGATTTATAAATATTTACATAGAAACTAAATCTGAATAGTGGTATGTGCAGATAACCCATAAAAGGATATTTTTATAATTTTTTTTAATTTTAGTTTTTTAAAAGATACTTAGATTACATAAATGTTAGATAAAAAATATAGGGGATTCCTACATGCCCCACTCCCCACATCTCCCATGCTTTCCCACATTAAACAACATCCCTCATTAGTGTGGTACATTCATTGCAATTGATGAATACATTTTGGAGCATTGCCACTAAGGATGGATTATAGTTTATATTGTAGTTTACACTCTCTCCCACTCAATTCTGTAGGTTATGGCAGGATATATAATGGCCTATATCTGTCATTGCAGTGTCGTTCAGGGAAGTTCCCAAGTCCCAAAAATGCCCCTGTATTACACCTATATTTTCCTCTCCCTGCCCTCTGAACCTCCAGTGGCCACAGCCTCCACATCAATGATGTAATTTCTTCCATTGCTAGAATCATAATAAGTCTATAGTAGAATACCAGTAAGTCTACTTTAGTTCATAGTTCCTTCCCCAATCCTGAGGGTTCTGGGATGGTGATGTCCACTCCACCTCTAACTGGGAGGGAGCTTTGATCCTATAGGGCCAGTGGATGGGACTGTCTTGCTTGCAGTTGTAGACTCTCATTTCCTTGGTATGGTGGTTGTCCATCACCACCTCCTTGTTAGTTGTCCTGGATGAGACCAATGAACTGGAGAGTGTTGCAACTCCATTGAGATTCAGGGCCCAGCTGGCACATGGATGTACACCTACCAACTCTAGTACTAATTATAGGTTCAAATAGAAGGACAGAAGAGCCATGTGTAGGGAAACCAAAACTGAGTCCAGTTCTGTCACACTGGGGAGCATAAACTCCAAGTAAACTGGCAAGGCACCTAACTCTTGAGCTATCTGCCGTGACTATGGTGTCTCGATGTCTCCAGAGCCCTCAGGAACCCCCGCTATTTGGGGTAGTGTCTACTTTGGCAGTCAATGAGATCCTGCTGAGACGTGCATAAGCATAACCTCTGGAATGACCTCCCGACTCACTTTGAAGTCTTTTAGCCACATAAACACATTTGTCTTTACCTTCCTCCCCTTTTGGTCAAGGTCTTTTTCCAGTTGCATTGCTAGTTGGTGCTTGGTAGTAATCCCTCGATGCTAGGGAGGCTCATCCCTGGGAGTCATATCCCATGCTGGAGGGAAGGTAATGTATTTATATGCTGAGTGTGGCTTAGAGAGAGGCCACATTTGAGCAACAAGGAGGCTCTCAGGAGGTAACTCTTAGGCACCCTATAATACTAGGCTAAGTTTCAGTTTCAAGAGTAAAGTTTCATAAGCACAGTCATCAATATCAAGGGCCCATCAGTGGACCATCCTCTTTCACTAGTCATTACCCCCGTACTCAGGGAATTCTTAATGTTCCATTAGAGAATGTGGCAGAGCTCCCCAGGTTGGGAATTCGATATTCTTTCGGTTATTGTGTGAATCTCCATCCACCATGACAATGCTCCATGAACATTTGAACACATTTATATTTCTTACATGTATGCCCAGGTGAGCTTCCTTCCATGTATCCCCCATCACTGCCACTCCGCACCAATGATCCTTCCCTGCCACAGTTGTAACCCTTCTGTGATCCAAAATGTCTTCAAAAATGAAGCCAATAAAATAGCCAAATACAACTAAAAGGAAAATGAAATAATAATGATAGTTTAAAAAAATAAAGTATCAAAAAATCAAAGATAAAAATAAAATTTGGGGGATAATAAAAATTAATGAATAGAATATTTTTTAAATGTTTAATGTCAGATTCCATTTTCAAATTCCATTTTAGGCTTAAATGAATTTGAAAACATGCCAAGCTTGTGCTGTAGTCTAGATTCCATCTTGAGTCTCAATAGAATCTAAACTCTGCCTTGTGAATTCCATTAAGAAATTAAATATAGTATAACAGAGGCGATCATCTTGAATAATTGAAATAAGTGATATTCTTTCATCCTCCATAGTAGTGGGGAAAATTGGGAAAGGGCATTTATAAGCAAAATAATTTATACATTGCAACATTCTTCAGGCTTCTTTCTTTAGAGCTTCTTATTTTTAAATATTGTCTCAAATAAAAGGACACAACGGTAGGTTTATTATATAATAAAAACTCTCCATGACATTTATAAAATGTTCTTTCATCAGTGGCAACAAATGTACCACATTAATGCAAGGTATTAATAATAGGGTAGAATATGGGAGCCCTGTAAATCTACAATTTCACTAGTGAAAAAACTACATGAAAACAGGAAAATTACTACCACACTGTTATAGCTATTACTTGCACTCAGTGACTATTTAATATAAAGTGCTGGGAAAACTGGATAGCTACTATATTAAAAGGAATAAAATTAGATTATCTGTCTTAGTATTAAAAAATCCAAATGGAAATAAAGATTTAAGTGCAAAACATAAAACTATAAAAGTACTAGAGAAAATAATTGAATATTTATGGAATATTAGAATGAGGATGACTTTTAAAATTATTTTTTAAAGATTTATTTATTTCTCCCCCATCCCTCATTGTTTTGTGCTCACCTGTCTGCTCTCTGTGTGTTCCCCTGTGTCTGCTTGTCTTCTCTTTTGGCAGCACTGGGAACTGATCCTGGGACCTTCGGGAATGGAAAAAAGGTGCTCAATCTCTTGCACCACCTTAGCTCCCTGGTCTGCATGTCTCTTACTGTCTTTCCTCTGTGTCTCTTTTTGTTGCATCATCTTGCTGCGCCAGCTCTCCTGCACAGGCCATCACTCCATGTGGGCCGGCACTCCGCTCCGGCCAGCTTGCCACGCGGGCCAGCTTGCCTTTCACTCGGAGGCCCCAGGAATTAAACCCATCCTATATGGTAGATGGGAGCCCAATCGTTTGAACCACAGTCGTTTCCCTAGATTATTTTTAAAGAAGCTCTGGATTGCATAAATGTTACATAAAAAAATATAGGGGCTTATCATATACCTCACCCCCATCCCCCTCCCATCTGTAGGAAAATTATAAATAAGTCCATCTCTGATACACTGGGTGGATAGGTTATCATATATTCCAAGGTAAGGCCCACTGACAAAGTGCCAAATTCCTGAGTTTGTCTGCCCTGTCTATAGTGTCCAGATGTCTTTAGAGCCCTCAGTAGGCCCCTGCTTGAGGCCCTGTTTACTGTGGGAGTCAATGAGAGCCTCCTAACATATTCGTAAGGTAACCTCTGGAATGACCTCCCTACTCACTTTGAAATCTCTTAGCCATAAAACCACATTTGTATTTAATATTTCCCCCTTTTGGTGAAGGTCTTTTTCCAAATGCATCGCTCATTGTCGCTTGGTAACAATCCCTCGGTGCCAGGGAGGCTTATCCCTGGGAGTCATGTCCCATGCTGGGGAGTTTGGCAGAGAGAGGCCACATTAGACAACAAGGAGGCTTTCAAGAGGTAACTCTTAGGCAATATATAATACTAGGCTAAGTTTCAATTTCACAAGAACAAACATCAGTATCAAAGGCCTAACATATTGTTCTCTCCTCCTTTGCTAGGCACTGCCCTTGTACTCTAGGGATTCTTGCCACTCTGTTAGAGAATGTAGCAAGACTCCCCAGGATGGGAATTCATATTGTGAATTTATTGTGAATTATTTTGTGGGTCTCCATCCACAGAGACAGCACCCCATGATCACTTGAACACATTCATATTCTATAGCGGCATGCCCCAGGTACACCCTTCCCCACACATTCCCCCCACCACTGACATCCTGTACCAATGATCCTCCCCACCACAGTTGCAAATCTTATGCAATCCAAAGCTGCCTCCTCAAAAAAAAAAAAAAAACTTTAAAATATGATACCTGCAGCAGAAATAATAGAGAAAAATATTGATTGACTGATTTGATTATATAAAAGCCTATGTGGGTGGAGCAGATGTGGCTTCAGTGTTTGAGTTCCCACCTGGGGAGAGGGAACAGTGAGCTTATATGCTGAGTTTGGCTTAGAGAGAGGTCACATTTGAGTAATAAAGAGGTTTTTCAGGAGATAACTCCTAGGCCATATATATAACTAGGATTAGTTTGAAATTTACAAGAATAAGGTTCATAAGCACAAGCATTAATATCAAAGGCCTGGTGTATTGGTCCGTCTGCTTTCGCTAGAATTGAAGTAGAAACATTGGAACATCCCTTAGCAACTTGAATCAAAAAGTCATTGCCAGGAAGCAGATGTGGCCCAACCAGATGGGCGCCTGCCTACCACATGGCAGGACCTGGGTTTGGGTCCCAGTACCTCCTAAAGAAGACAAGCAGATGCCCACACCCGCCGCAACAAGCTGGACGCCTGCACCTGCCACGAGCTAGATGCTGCACCCTGCCACAACAAGCTAGATGCCGCACCCACTGCAACGAGCAGACACCTAAACGAGCAGATGCCACAAGCCAGCAGATGCTGCAGCCTGCAGGGAACAGATGTGTCTCAGGCCGTTGGGCACTTCCCTCCCATGTGGGGGTTCCCAGTTTTGGTTCCCAGTGCCTCCTGGAGAAGGCAAACAAACAATAAACAGACAGGACCATGGTGGTGGGGGGAGTGATAAATAAAAACAAATAAGTAAAGTAAATAAATAAATCTTTAAAAAATATGTTTAAAAAAAGTCATTGCTCGTGGAAGCAGATGTGGCTCAAGGAGTTGAGCACCTGCTTCCCTCATGGGTTCAGAGAAACCAATGTGGCTCAGTGGTTGAGCACCGGCTTCCCACTTGCGAGGTCCTAGGTTCAATCCCCAGGCCCCCAGTACCTCAAAAACAAACAAACAAACAAAAACTATGGTGGGGATAAAATTTAAAAGCAAACTGTAAAAGAGAAAAGTTTGATATATATGAGACAAATGACTAATCCTCTACATGTATAAATAAGAAAAAATCCATAGTTCATAAAAGAAATACAAATAGCCCAAAATTTATAAATGATTCAGTCGTACTGGTAAATGAAAGATAAACAATGACTAATGGTTTCATTCATCAAGCTGAATTGACAAATATTTCTTAAAGTTAACATCGAGAATATGGCACAAATATTGCAGGTGGATCAGAAATGGACAGTTTGGCAGTTATGTGTCCAAATTGTATCTGTCCTTTGAATCAGAATTTCTATTTATAGTAATTTATCCCTAGGATATAGGAGAATGCAAACCAAGTTTGAGTTATAAAGAAATTCACTGCTCTGTCATTTTAATAGCACACTGTGGGAAGCAATCTAATCTTTCAACAGTTAAGGTGGGGAGATTTCAGTGTTTTTATTACTTTTATATAACGTGTATCATTCCAAGATAATTTAAACAGAAAATGAAAAAAAAATCTCAGTTGAGCTCATAGTAAATACCACTAAACCTTGATTTATTCAATCTCTGCCTTAGTTTTCCCATCTATAAATTGTGGCTGATCATAGCAGCCACTCTTAGGGGTGTTGGGACAATGGAGTTAGTATCTGAAGAGCACTTAGAATAGTGCTTGGCACCTAGTAAGTACTACATGATGTTTACTATTTTTATTAGTTCACAAAATGCTCTTGAAATATGAGATAATATGAAAAGTCATAGTTCATGGTATATACATTATAAATACATGTGTCAAAGATAAGTGGCCTAATTTGGAAGAAGAAAATTGCCTAAGAAACTGGCATAGGTTGAAAGTAAGAGACCAAAGGATTGCATTGTTAAAACAAATACACTTAACTTTTATAATAGCTGGGGTTTCTGTCCCTGCTATAACACATGTTCTATGCTGATCTGAAGTTAATTTTGATCTTAGACTAAGTCTAATTCTTTTGTCTTGAACAGGTTGGCTCAAAACTAATCTCTTGTCACAAGCTGGTATTGGCTTGTGTTATTCCTTACTTCAGAGCCATGTTTCTCTCTGAAATGGCTGAAGCCAAGCAAACGCTTATCGAGATCAAAGATTTTGATGGTGATGCAATAGAAGACTTGGTAAAGTTTGTCTATTCTTCCCGGCTCACTTTGACTGTTGACAATGTCCAGCCTCTTTTATATGCAGCCTGTATTCTACAGGTTGAACTGGTAGCTAGAGCTTGTTGTGAATACATGAAATTACATTTTCATCCCTCCAATTGCCTGGCTGTAAGGGCCTTTGCAGAAAGTCACAATCGAATAGACTTAATGGACATGGCGGATCAGTATGCCTGTGAGCATTTTACTGAAGTCGTGGAGTGTGAAGATTTTGTAAGTGTGTCACCCCAGCACCTCCATAAGCTTTTATCCTCCGGTGATTTAAATATAGAAAATGAAAAGCAGGTCTATAGTGCCGCCATCAAGTGGCTTCTAGCCAATCCTCAGCATCATTCCAAATGGTTGGATGAAACGCTTGCACAGGTAGGGGCTGAAAGAAGATTGTATATATAATTGAAATGATATTGAAGCAAATCACCAAGTGTCATTTATTAGGAAAAGTGTAGATTATCAGAAGGAATATAGAAACCATTGATATAATAATGAAAATGGTTTTGACTCTTAATTTGCTGTTCATTCACTATGTCATAAGTCTGAATTTGTCATATTTGAATTAGAAATATTTTCTGCTTTCTGGTCTGAATATTTAAAATATCCTTTTGAGAACTTTCCATTGAATTCACCAATGCAGAGGTCATTGTTAATAATTGAAAATTGTGAATGAGAGCCCAACAGAATATGGAATTTGAGGGATAAGGTGTATCAAGGAAAAGCAGATCTATCCAAGGGGCTTTGCACTTAAGGTGAGTAGGGAATATTGGAGTGGAGGTACATACAGTGAAATGAGGACATTTCTTATTTATTTTCAAGGCAAGATACATTTCAGCATGTTTCTGTATTGATGGGAAAGTCCCAGTCCAATGGAGGTAGATAATATGCTGCAACATCAGTACATGAGACATACATTTTCATGTTGGGTATTCACATGAAAAATAACAATTTTTTTAATTGGTGGAAAAGGGTATGCTGAAACCTCTACTTGACAATAATTCCTTTTTGGTGAGGTTGAATATATGTTGGTTTATTAGCCATTTACTTTCTCCATTGCAAATTGTTACTGTTTCTTTTTTTTTGTATACTTGTGTCTAAATGTTTTCATTCTTGTTTTTTTTTTTAATTACATTTTTTCGAAAAAAGAATTACAGGTTTTCCACCAATGTTGGTCTTCCCAATTTAGTTCTTTTATGTCTATGTAGATGCAATTTGTAAGGAATGTTTGAAAGTTAATAAATTTTGTTTGGTCTATTCTAAAAAAAAAATACATATATATCCTTTTGAGATAGCTCCAGATGCCTTGTGGTAACTAAATAACCTTTTTTTTTTCTATTTCTTAGAAAAATGAAACTTTTATGTAGTAATGAGTAATTTATTTATGCTAAGAGAAAATGATTCTGAGGAAAAACTCTAATATAATTTTATTTAGTGTTTTATAGTGAATTTTCTAAATTATACTGAATTATTTTGTTAATCAAAGGACATTTATTCCTAATATATATAAATTTATTCTGGAAGAATTACATGACAGAGAAGGAGTTACTTCTAAGGAGAAGGACAAAAAAAGGGGAAACAAGACTTGTGCTTTCTAATATCTTCTCCTCTTTACAATTTGACTTTTCTAACTTTGGAAATGTGTTTCATTATTATTACTTTATTTTTATTATAATTATTATTACCATCAACAGGGGTTACCTAGATAGGGAGATAGTAAATAGGCCCTTTGAGGCTTGTCTTTTCTCTTCCTCCTCTTTTATCCCTCCCTTATCTTTTACCCTCCCATCATTTCTTCCCTCCTGTCTTCCTCCTTCATTCTCTCCTTTCTCTACTCATTTATTCCTGAGAAGTAAAATTATGCTATTTAAAGAAGATTATTCTAATTTGAGTTTTTTCAACATTAAGTGCTTTGTTAAAACTTTGTGCTTAACATGAGCACTTGGTAATAATAATTATATAAATTATTATAGAATATAAAAGTTTTCTGTAAAGTTATCAAAATTTTTAACAAATATTAATGAGAACAAAATTGCTTATAATTACCAGTGTTCTTATTTTAGATATTTCTAGGCAAATGAAGTAAACCTATTCAAAATATGATTATAATGAGACTAGATTTTTTTATACGTGCATATAGCAGTATTTATGCATTCAATGAGTATTCAACTTCAGAACATTTTTAGTCCTCCTCTCAGAAATAGTTTGAAATAGTTTGTCAACAAAAACCAAAAAAATAACGAATTATCTTTCACCTCTCTCTTATTTGTGTGTATGTATATATGTATAGTTTCAACTCAAAAGAATATTACCTGGTTTGATCATTGCTCTAATTTTGAAAATCAATAGGTCTTTAAGAGAAGAATGGTGGGTATTCTGAAAAAGGGGATATGCATCGCTCAGTTAGTGTATAGGCTTTCAAGGTAATTGATTTGAAGAAAATAACAATTTATTTCAGATATGAATGTTTGTATGTTTAAGTAAGAAACAAATTACATTTCCATATATTCAGTCTTAGTCTAAAAAGACAAAAGAACAAAGCATAGCAATTTTGTTTTGATTATGCCTTTTGCAATAAAGGGGACTTGTGATTATGCCAGTACCATTTGTGAAAGTGAGTAAGTAACTTGAATGAATATATTTATTATTTTATCCAGTTTAAACTACTTAATTCTGGATTTAAAAGGAGAGAGTATATATAGTCTCACTTCATTAGTGCAGACCAATACTGGAAATTGCTTCAGAACTAGGCATATTGAATTTTATTCATATGCTAGAAAGGCTTTATGAAGTAAATGAGTTCCAAAAAGAACATAACTACAATGAAAGTGGAGAATGAGCTATCCAATTACAACTTAAATTTTATATCTGCTACTATTCATGTTCTTAGGTTCGTCTGCCGTTGTTGCCAGTTGATTTTCTTATGGGTGTTGTGGCAAAAGAACAGATTGTTAAGCAAAATCTAAAATGTAGAGATTTATTGGATGAAGCAAGAAATTACCACCTTCATTTGAGTAGCAGAGCAGTACCTGATTTTGAATATTCCATTCGGACTACTCCGAGGAAGCATACTGCTGGTAATTAAATTACTCATTTTATCAACTCTGCTGGAAGGATCCTTGTATTTGAGGCTTGGTTATGTATGCCCAAAATTAATTGTAAGATGATTGGTATCTGATTCCTTTGAAGTAATAATTAACAAGTAAGGTCATGTATACTTATAATTAATTCTTACTGTACATGATTTAGTTTTAGCAATAAACCAATTTTAAAAAAGAAATAACAAGTCCTATACACTCTGAAGAGCCTGCTGAAATATTTCTTCCTTTAAGGTCTTCCCTGATTCCTCTAGACAGAATTAGCTCCTTTATTATTTGTGTTCTTAGAGCATTTTGCACTTCTTTTCCCATGTTTTGACCTATATTATATTGTAATTTATTTATTTAACATATTCTGAGCTCTTAAAAGCCAGATAAGTAGCTTATTTAAGTTTGTATCTCTAGTGCCAAGCGTGGAGCTTGACACATACTACTTGCTTAAGTTTGTTTTTACGTTGTATGAAATAAAAAAAAAGACACTCAATATATCCAATATTTGCGTAGCAGATCATCTAGACTCTTTAAATCTAAAGCTCTTATATTTTAGGAGGCATGTAGTTTTACATTTATATTCCATAATTTTCAGATTTTATATTTTCCCAAGAAGATAGTACATGTTCACTTACATTTTTTATATTTATAAAAAGTAAATCACACTGATTTTAAAATACAGTGCCATGTTGCCCTGTTTTAGGATTAGCAATTTGATATGAAAAAGATATCTCATCTTCTATAAATTCTGCTTATTTACTTACTTGGCCTAAAGTCAGAAGGAAAATTATTAGTGTATGTCTAGGAATCAAAAGGAACTGAAAATAACCAGAGAACATACTTGGGGGATGAGAGGAAGTAAGTGAGGTTCAGGAATTCAAGAGCTATTTTGAATAAAGACCTCCTCTATATTTGCTACTACCTAATACAGAATTATCAAATAAAGAGGTCTATGGAATAGCCTAAAAACAACAACAGCAACAAAAGGCAATACTTGGTTATGATTAGAATGAGATTTTATCTCGGTAGTCTAGGTAAAGAAAGTTTGAAAGTCATGGACCTCTCTATGAAGAAGTAGTTCTTCTAAATAACTAGTTTAATAAAAAAGGACTATTGTTTACTTCTCCTTTTTAATAGGTTGATGTAAAGAATTATTTTTTGAAGTGTAGATGTTTTTTAGTTGTGAATACTATTTCAAGAAGTCAAGGAATTTGATGAAATTCATCTTCAAATTCAGATTTGAATTCAGACATCTTTTTAGCCCTGCTTAAATGTCAGACATATACTAGATGCTCATTCATATACATAATCTCTTACATGATTGCAAGACCTTTATGAAGTAGGTTTTAGTGAAGGAACAATAGCATAAGCAGTTGTCATTCATTTAAGCAGTCATTCAGCTAACATATTGTTAAGTTCCTACCATGTGACTGGCTGTGGGGTAGTCACTAGAAATGCAAACATGAACAAAATATAGTCAGCCCTAATTTGGGAGGACTTGTAATCTGTCTAGGAAAATAGACATGTGAATATATAAATAATTATAGGTGTTTTGATATAATCACAAGGTATGGTGAGAGGCACAAAGAAAAGAGTGGTTATTTTTACCTTGAAAGTGTCAGAAAAGGTTTTGTAAAGAAAGCGAACTTCATTCTTAGTTTTGAGTAATGAATAAGTATCCATCTGGGTGATGGTTAGGGAAAGGGATATTCAGTTAATTTTACTTTTATTGAATGCCTCATACATGCCGGGCACTATGCCTCAGGCTTAACCTGGCTTAGATTCAGAATCAATACAGTGTTGAGTGAAATAATAGTTACAAAAAGATGCTGTTGGACCGAGGGATTACTACCAAGCACCGGCTGGTGATGCAACTGGAAAAAGACCTTGAATAAAAGGGGTGAAAGGTAAAGACAGATGAGTTTATATGGCTAAGAGACTTCAAAGCGAGTTGGGATGTTAGCAAGCAGAGATACCCTATTCTTTGACAAGTTTAATTGGGGAGAGGGCTAGAAAACTAGATTGGAATTCTAGTAACATATGCACACTGAATGCTATCCAAGTAACTAATCTTTTTTCTTTGTTTTAAATCAATTTTTGACCTCCTAAGTATTTTTCCGTATTAGTTTTAAAAAAAAGCCATCTGTGATTTTAATCTCTATTTTTTGTGGCTTTACCTTTAGGTGTGCTGTTTTGTGTAGGTGGTCGAGGTGGATCTGGTGACCCCTTTCGCAGTATTGAGTGCTATTCTATCAAGAAAAATAGTTGGTTTTTTGGACCAGAAATGAATAGCCGACGGCGACATGTAGGTGTAATCTCTGTGGAAGGTAGGTACACTATTGTCTAAAATCATACCATGTAATCATACCTTCTTTTTAATACTTGAATTTGAGATTTTCTTTTTCTATATAAGAAAGTTGGTAAATTATAAAGTATTTTTCAATATATCAGTAAAATATTTGGATAGTGATTATTTCCTTATATGAAAATTTGTTATGCTTTGTGTCCACAGATGTTTAATGTATAATCTATTGCTTATAGATTAATGTTGTGGAATGGGTATAAGGAAAAGGGGAGGTGAAGAGTTAAACTACTTTGATATTTATAAAAGTATAAGTGCTTATTTTAGAAAATTTAAAACATTTTAATAAAAAATTAAAAATCATCTGTAACTCAAATACCCAGAAATAGCCACAGTTAATATTTGGGTATATAATATTTCTCAGTCTTTCTGCATGTATTGTGTATTGTTATTTTATTTTTTAAAAGTTTGAAACTGTATTGTTTTATATTTTTTAATGTAACATATTAAGATAATTTTTTTCAATTTTGTTAGACATTCTTAAAAAGCATGATTAGTGGTTTTGTATAATAAATAATAAAAAGTAGGGATACTTAAGGGATAATGTTTGAGTATTTAAATAACTTCATGTAGATCAGCATGTTCCAGGCATTTTATTAAGTAGATGCTTACATTTTTATGTATGTATTGTATGTATGTATGTATGTATGTGTTTGTTTATCTTTTAGGAGGAACTGGGGATTGAACCCGGGACCTCGTATATGGAAGGCAGGCGCTCAACCACTGAGCTATATCCACTCCCTTACATTTATTTTTTATTTTTATTTTTTAATGATTTATTTATTTATTTACTTTTATCCGTTTTTACCCCGCCCCCCGCCCCCGTTTTTGCTGTTTTTGTGTCTATTCGCTGGGCAACTCTCTGTGTCCATTTCCTGCCCTCTCTTCTCATCTTTCTCCTCCTGTCTTCACTGGGATTCAATCCTCAGAACCTCCGATGTGGGAGAGAAGTGTCCTACCGCCTGCATCACCTTAGTTCCGGGTTTTTTGGTGCGTTTTGTCTTGGCTCTCCCTTGTGTCACTGTCCTGTCATGTCATCATCTTGCTGCGTGGCTCTCCCTTGTGTCACTCTCCTGTTACATTATCATTTTGCCGCGTGGCTCTTGGGGCCTGGCAGCACACCCACTCATGGGGCTTGGCAGCACACCCACGTGCGGGGCCTGGGGGGCTCACCCGCTTGCAGGGCCTGATGGCGCACCTGTGCATGGGGCCTGGTGGCCCGTGCGCCTTCTGTATTTTTGTTTTTATTTTTAAATTTTTAACGGAAGGTCCTGGGGATCAAACCCAGGTCCCTCTATATGGGAGATGGACGCCCAACCATTTGAGCCATATCCATCCCCCCCTTACATTTATTTTTATTTGACTGCTGAAATAACACTGATCACAATGTGGAACAAAACAGCAATTATTGAAAAGTAATTTTTCTTAATACCATTTTTATTAAATATATATGTAAATGATGTTCATAATATTATAAATTTGTGTGAAACAAATCAAAGTACTTCTGTATTTGAACAGGTAAAGTGTATGCAGTGGGTGGACATGATGGAAATGAACATTTAGGTAGCATGGAGGTGTTTGATCCTTTCACTAATAAGTGGATGATGAAGGCATCAATGAACACAAAGAGGTAAATCAGCATGGAAATTTCTTTTTATTTGATGGTGGAAAATAAAGGAAACTTCTTAAAATTGACAGGCCTTCTTTTTTAACTTCTTACATTTTTAGAAACTTTAGCACATTTTGTTAAAGCATCCAAGGTGAATGCTTTGTTACAACTTTTTATATTTTTTTAAGAATTAGAAATGGGATTATGTTTTAGTATACCATAATGGTAATCATAGTTTTCATTTATATCTGAGCATTATATATTTTTTTGTTTTGATAAGATTTTAGAGTTTCAGAATAGTTGCAAAGTAAGAGAATTCCTGGGTGCCAGTGGTTCTCAACTAAAAATGATTTTGTCCCTTGGGAGTGGGTGTGACTCAAGCAGTTGAGCACCTGCCTCCCACATGGAGGTCCCGGGTTCGGTGCCTGCTGCCGCCGAGAAAAAAACAAAGATAGAAACAAAACAACAAGCAAACAAATGAGAAAGCCAACTCAAGGGAGCCAATGTGGCTCAGTGGTTGAGCATCAGCTTCCCACATATGAGGTCCTGAGTTCAATCCCCAATCCTGGTACCTCAAAAAAAAAAAAAAAAAAAAAAAAATTGTCCCTTTTTTGGGACATTTGGCAATGTCTGAAAACATTTTTGGTTGTCACAACTGGAAGTTGGTGGTGGTGGGGTTGGCTTCTGGTATTGAGTGGTGAGAGGCCACTTATGCTACTAAAGATCCTACAATTCCAGGGACAGCCTTCTCACAGCAAAGAATTTGCTGGCTCAAAATGTCATTAGTGCCAAAGCAGAGAAATCTTGCTGTACCCTTCACCTAGCTTCCCATAATGTTAATGTCTTATGTAACCATATTATAAATAAAACCAGAAACTTAATATTGGTAAAATGCTATTAATTAATCTAGAGACCTTATTCAACTTCTGCCAGTTTTTCCCACACATTCTTAGGTTTCTAATTGATTTTGTTTGTCTAATTGTATTGGCTAAAATCTAATACAGGGTAGCAGAGGTATAGCATTCTTGCCCCTGTTTCTGCTTTTAGTGAAAATGTCTCTACTGTTACTCTATTAAATAAAATACTGACTTTAGGACTAATGCATGTGTAATATATTTTGTCATGTTAAGAAAATATCCCTCAATTTCTCTTTCCTTCAGTGTTCTTATGATGAGCATTAATATTTCAAATTTTCATCTATAATAAAATGAAATAAATGTAGATTAATGGATTGGTCTAAAAGGGAAGAAAAGTTTTGGTAGCATGACTTATACTCTAGCCTGTTCAAGATTCTTATTAATGACTTGGATATCAAATTTTCAGATATCTCAATATGGGAAGGATGGCAAATATCATGGATTCAAAAGACTAAACAGTAGATTAAACATACTCCAGATCTATAGGCGAAACCTAAAAAATTAAAATTAGAAAAATTACATATTAAAACCTTTTTTAGTTATTTTTAAAAAACCAGTTAACACCAGTACAACATGGTGGAAAATCAGGCTTGATTATGTTTCATATGGAAAATAGTAACTGAACCAATAGGAAACACAGCTCTTGAAGAAAGAAAGAGTGAGGACGAGAGTAAGTAATATAGTTCCGTACAATAAAAGAAGTGAAGCCTTTAGATCAAGGGAGAGTATAGTTGTACTGTTCTCTATGCTGATCCTTCTATATTTATAGCTGTGCTCTTAAAGTGGGAATTACAACATGGTTGGGGTGTGGGAATGAAATATTAGACTCTCTTTGTACATTTTTTAAATCTTGTGCTAAATTTATTTTGGGTGAACATTTTATAATTAACATGATCTGTTAGTATAGTAATATATGCTAATAACTTGAAAATAATTATGCTATATGAGGGGTGCACAAAAATGGATGGTTGTGAATATGACAGTGGAAACCTAAGATGCATCTAAAGAAAGACTACCAGGTTAGTAAGAGAGCTGGAAAACCATGTCATAAAAAATAGTTGAAGGGTTTTATAGCAGACTTAAGGAAATGTCTAGATAATTTAAGAGATGTTTGTTGCTTTAGTCATAAAGTTGACTATATACATACCCAATTTATAGTTCAATATAATAGCAATGAGGCATACTATAATTTTACCATGATTGAAATTATATATATGTGTGTGTGTGTGTATGAAGAAATATAATCAGATCACAAGTTTTGCACCTGAATGGGGTATTAAATTAGATTACCTATTCTTTTCCTTTTATAACTTTAAGATTCAGCAAATGGGATAAGGATCTCAAGATTGGTTTTAATCATTTACCTAAATCTAGATACTAGAATAATTCTGCTTTTTTTCAGAGTGAAAATTTAATGGATGAAAGGGGAAAAAATGGATATGAGTAAATATTGAAAATACTACTTAAGAGTAGTTTTGTATAGAAAATAAAAATCAAAATATTTCAACTGCCTTTTATTTAAAAAAAATAAAAAGTAACAAAGCCCTCGTCTTAGACATTGTTGCTTGTATATTTTGCAAGCTGTGGCAACATTCTGTAAGTCAAAAAAAGACTTGTTACCAAATGAGCAATTTAAACTGAACTGCACATAGGGATATGTTGCCATCTATTTTTCTCTTAGCTAATTTAACATAAAGTGTTTTTCACTGAATTTTCTTCTGAAAGATTAGATGGAAATGTGAAGAGAGTACTGCTGAGAAGAGATATTTAGCTTTTTATCCACTTCGTGAGGAGAAAGAAGCCTAGGAAAACAGAACAACCCAGTCTTAAAATATGCTATTACCTCCAATTTATCAACAAATGGCATTTTAATACTTTAATGGGCTTGATTTGTGCTACATGTTAACTACAAATAAATCATTTAAATTTTAACACATTGATTAAAAGGGGGGGAAATCCCAAAGTACATGTTTAACCTTTGCCTTTTTAAATAATTTTCTTAATTGGAGAAGTTTTAGGTTTACAGGAAAAAATCATGCAGAAAATAGAGTTCCCATATGTATTAGTCTGCCAAAGTGCTGCTGATGCAGAGTACCAGAAATCTGTTGGTTTTTATAAAGGGTATTTATTTGGGGTAAAAGTTTACAGTTACAAGGCCCTAAAGAGTCCAACTCAAGGTTGCTTTCTCACCAAAGTCAGTTGCCACATGTTAAAGCAAGACAATTGCTCAACTCTGCCTGGTCTCTCCTTTCCCTCCGGGTTTCCAGCCTTCTCTCTCCTGGTTAGGGCTTGTCTGGCAGAGCTTCCTATATAAGTCTCAGCTCTTTCCCCAAGGTCAGCTGTAAACTATCAAGCAAATGGCTCATCTCTTCCTAGAGTCCCAGGATCAAAAATGACAGAGCTCTCTCTCTTCCCGTGTGTCTTATTGAGTAAGTGTCTGTTTATATTGACCCATCAAGGGGGTGAGCCTTCAACCTGAGTCACACCTTACTGACGTAGTCGAATCAGAGCCCTCATCTTAAAGATAATTTAATCAAAGACATCTCTGCTGAATCTAATAAAATCAAAAGGTATCACACCCAGATGAATAGGTTAAGTTTACAAACATAATCTTTCTGGTTTGGGGATTCATAAATAATTTCAAACTGCCATACCATATATCCCTCTCCCCCATTATTAACACTTTTTGTTGGTGTGGTACCTTTGTTAACAGGTGATGAAAGAATATTATAAGTTTACCATTAGCTGTAGTACATGGTATACATTAGGGTTTGTGTTGTACAGTCCTATGGGGATTTTTTTTTTATTCTAGTAACATATATATGACCCCAAATTTCCCCTTTTAATTACATTCAAGTATATAATTCAGTGGTGTTCATTACATCCACAATGCTGTGTTACGATCACCACCATCCATTACCAAAACCTTTCCGTTACCGCAAACAGAAAGTCTCTACCAATGAAGCTCTAACTTCCCATTCCCTACATCTACCCCTTGCCCTAGTGACCTGTATTCTAGTTTCTTAATCTCTGAATTTGTTTCTTCTAATTATTTCAAATCAGTGAGATTATACAATTTTTGTGTCTGGCTTACTTCACTCAACATGATATCTTCAAGGTTCATCCATGTTGTCACATGTGTCAGAACTTCATTCCTTTTCATGGCTGAATAATATTCCAATTGTGTATATATACCATATTTTGTTTATCCATTCATCTGTTGAAGAATCCTTGGGTAGCTTCCACCTTTTGGCTATTGTGAATAATGCCACTATGAACATTGCTATGCAAATATCTGTTGAGTCCTTGCTTTCAATTTTTTGGGGTATATGTCTAGTAGATTCATTGCCAGGTCATATGGTAATTCTATACTTAGTTTTCTGAGGAACTGTTTTACATTCCCACAAACAATGAACATGGGTTCTTATTTCTCCACATCTTCTCCAACACTTGTTCTTTTTTTTTTTTTTTTTTTAATAGTAGCCATTCTAGTGGCTGTGAAATGATATCTCATAGTTTTTTTTTTTAAAGAAATGTCCTAGACCTACATTCTGTCTTTTTTTTAAATTTATTTTATTTTATTTATTTATTTTAAAATTTATACCCCTACTCCCACCCCAGATGGTTCTCTTGTCTGTCTGCTCATTGTTTGCTTTCCTTCCCCAGAAGGCACCAGGAACCAAACCCAGGACTTCCCACATGGGAGGCAAGTCCCAGCAGCCTGAGCCACATCCACTCCCCACAGGCTGCGGTGTCTGCTTGCTTGTGGCATCTGCTCATTTAGGCATCTGCTTGTTGCAGCAGGTGCAGGCGTCTAGCTCATTGCGGTGGGTGCAGGCGTCTAGCTAATTGCAGCGGGTGCAGGTGTCTAGCTCATTACAGCAGGTGTGGTGTCTGCTCGTCATCTTTAGGAGGTACCAGGACCTGAACCTGGGACTTCCTATTTGGTAGGCATGCGACCAAGTGTTTGAGCCACATCTGCTTCCCTATTTCGTAGTTTTGATTTTCATTTTACCAATGGCTAATAATGTTGAGCATCTTTTCATGTGATTTTGGCCAGTTGTGTATCTTCTTTGGAGAAATGTCTATTCAAGTCTTTTCCCATTTTTTAATTGGATTGTATGTCTTTTTGTTGTTGAGTTTTCGGAGTTCTTTATATAATCTGGATATTAAACCCTTATTGGATATGTGGCTTCCAAATATTTCCCCTACTCTGAGGTTACTTTTATGCTGAAGTCCTTTGCACAGAAGTTTTTTATTCTGATGAATTTTTTTTTTTTAAAGTTTTTAATTATGTTGCTTTTGCTTTGGGTGAAAAGTCCAAGAAACAATTGCCTAACACAAGGTCCTGGAGATGTTCCCCTATGTTTTCTTCTAAGAGTTGTATACTCCTGGTTTTTATATTTTGATCTTTGATCCATTTCGAGTTAATTTTTGTATGTGGTGTGAGGTAGGGCTTCACCCTCAATCTTATGCATACAGATATCCAATTCCCCCAGCACTGTTTGTTGAAGAGACTATTTTTTCCCAATTGAGTGGACTTATCACCCTTCTCAAAATCAGTTGGCCATAGATGTAAAGGTCTATTTCTGAACTCTCAATCCAATTCTGTGGTCTCTATGTCTATCTTTGTGCTAGTACCATGCTGTTTGGATTTCTGTAGCTCTGTAATAAGTTTTAAAATCAGGAAGTGTGGTCCTCTAACTTTGTTATTTTTTTTCAGGATGATTTTGACTATTCATGCCCTTTACCCTTGCATATAAATTTGATATTTAGCTTTTCGATTTACACAAAGAAGGCTTTGGTATTTTAATTGAGATTGCGTTGAATTTGCAAATTGCTTTGCGTAGAATTCACATCTTAACAATATTTAGTCTTCCAATCCATGAACAAGGAGTGTCCTTCTATTTAGTTAGGTCTTCTTTTATTTCTTTTAGCAAGGTTTTGTGTGTTTTGTGTATAAGTCCTTTACACCCTTGGTTAGATTTATTCTCCTTATTTGATTCCTTTAGTTGCTATTGCAAATGGAATTTTTTCTCAAGTTCCTCTTCATGTCATTCATTAATAGTGTATAGAAACAGTACTGATTTGTGTGCTTTGATCTTTTACTCTGCTACTTTGTTGAATTTGTTAATTAGCTGTAGTAGATTTGTTGTGGGTTTTTGAGGATTTTCTATATATAGGATTATGTCATGTGCAAAAAGGAAAGTTTCATTTCTTCCTTTCTAATTTAGATGCCTTTTATTTCTTTTTCTTGCCTACTTGCTCTGGCTAAAACTTCCAGTACTATATTGAATAACAGTGGTGACAGTGGACATCATTGCCTTCTTCCTGATGTTAGAGGGAAAGCTTTCAGTCTTTCACCATTGAGTATGATGTTAGGTCTGAGTTTTCACATATGCCCATTATCATGTTGAGGATGTTTCCATCTAATCCTAATTTTTTAAGTGTTCTTTTTTTTTTTTTTTTCAATCAAGAAGGGGTACTGGATTTTGTCAAATGCCTTTTCTGCATCAGTTGAGATAATCATGTACTTTTTATCCTTCAAGCTGTTAATGTGGTATATAACATTAATTGATTTTTTCATGTTGAACCACCCTTGCATAACTGGGATAAATCCCACTTGAACACGGTATATATAATTCATTAAATATCTTGTTGGATTCTGCTTGCTAGTGTTTTGTTGGGGGGGTGTTATATCTGTATTCATAAGGGATATTCATCTATGATTTTCTTTTCTGGTGGTATCTTTATCTGGCTTTGATATGAGAGTGATGTTGGCTTCATAGACATGTTCACACACACACACATACCTGAAAATTTTTATAACCATATTATTTTGTAAGTCATTGCTTTGTACTTAAGAGAAAAGAGGTTAAGACTGAAAACAAATGATAACATTATCCTTAAGAATTCTTTCCTAGAACATTCTTTGGTAAACTCACAGAGTAGCAGTAGAGCACCTTCTCTCTCAAGTTATAATGATAGCTAATAATTATGTAACACTAAATATGGCCCAGCCACTGTTCTAAATGCTTTGTCTATATGAACTTATTAGTATCAGCTTTGTCTACTTACTCCTTCTCAGGTGGGATACAGATGAAGCAGCATGGCTCGTGTGAGATTTATAAAGTACACTGTTTGTCCTAAATAGATACCAAGTCAGGGACAGAAAATAGTTTTAGAATATTTCAAATTTTTTTTTATTTTTTCTTTTTTTAGGTACTGGGGCCAGGGATTGAACCTGGGACCTCATATGTGGGAAGCAGGCACTTAACCACTGAGCTACACCAGCTCCCCCGAGTTGTTTTTTTCATTTTTTGCTTGTTTGTTTGTTTTAGTTTTTAGGAAGTACTGGGCATTGAACCCGGGACCTTGTATATGGGAAGCAGTTGCTCCACTACTTGAGCTACATCCACTCCCCGAATTGTTCAAATTTTGATTGCTGCAATGTGTTCTTTAAGAAACTTAGATTTTTTTTTCCCCATTACAGTGAATTAGCTCTTAATGTGGTCTACGTCTCTTCCTTTCCAAGGAATTAAATAAATGTCCTTCAGAAGTAAAGCAACGTCATATAAAGCTTGTATAGAAAAATTAATGTTCTTTGATGTGGTACAATGAAACCCTGCAACAAAATGTGTTCTGCATAATATGAATTCAGAATTAATGAGGTTGGCATCTTGCCTTCCCTCCACAGCAAACCCATTGCTGTCAATTCATTAACTTCTCCGTTATGCAACTGTGTGTTTTAGCAATTGAGTGTTTTGAACTCCATTTATAATATTTTGGTGGGCTTTACTTTGTTATTTCATCTGAGTTTAAAGTAACCATCCAGAGACTATGCAGGCAATGTACTGTACAACTCCAGAGTTGTATACAACTATAGGCAACCCTGCACCATTTATTGAGAAGCTTTGATAAATCTAAAAATTACAGAAATAAACCACACTGACTATTTGAAGGTTAACATGATTAATGATTTACATTAGTACAAAAAAATTTTTTGCTACTTTTTTTCTGGAAACACACCCAGATGCTAAAGTGTATTTATTGTCTTTGTAGGCGAGGAATCGCCTTAGCCTCTCTAGGAGGCCCAATTTATGCAATTGGAGGGTTAGACGACAACACTTGCTTCAATGATGTGGAAAGATATGACATAGAATCTGATCGTTGGAGTACAGTGGCGCCAATGAATACCCCCCGTGGAGGAGTTGGCTCTGTGGCTCTAATGGTAAGTTACATGGCAACTTGCCCATTGAATTGCACTGCATCACATCCATAACCAAAGAAAGATATGATATTTATTCATATCACCAGTATTCCTTTGTTAATTACACACCATATTACTTCCTGAAATACTGCTTTCTTGTACATTTTAGTCCACCAATAGGACAACAACATGTAAGTCAATTCAGACTCTAAAATCATGTGTTTCATTTGTTCTTTATTTAGAACCATGTTTATGCAGTAGGCGGCAATGATGGAGTGGCTTCTTTATCTAGTGTGGAGAGGTATGACCCACATCTGGATAAGTGGATAGAAGTTAAAGAAATGGGTCAACGAAGAGCAGGCAATGGAGTTAGTGAGCTCCATGGTTGCTTATACGTTGTTGGTGAGTGGACAGTTTTTCTTACAATTTCTAGTTTAATTGATTATGGGCTATACAATGACAGTGTAATAATACAACACAGTTACAAAAATTATATTGTATTTAGGCTTAAGTGGAAGATATGCCTTTAAACATCTTAAGGTTTACATTCATGGTTTTTTGTTTAAATCCTCACCTTTCATGTTTAAACCTACTATCTTCATACTAGGAATAGCAAATATATCTAAGTGGGGATTACATGTAAATAAGAGTTGTTGTTTATTTAATGTAAGGACATAAATTGAATGTGCTTTACTTAAATCTCAAAAGCCTTGTTTCCTTATCTTCATTTCAAGGAAAATTATGTTAAATACTTTAAGCAAGCCAGTAGAAATTTCATAAACATAAAGGCTTCTTTTTTTTTTTTTTTTTTTTCTCATAAATTTTGATCCAAGAACATAAAGGCTTCTTTGGATTGCTTTTTGATTCACTGAATTGCATAGTTGGAAGAAACCTTAGAGCAGTGCTTTCTGACTTTAATATACATTTGAATAACCTGGGGATCTTGTTAAGCGAAAGGAAAGGGCCCAAGATTCTGCATTTCTAACAGCTCCCCTGTGATATCAATGCGGCTTCTGGTCCATCCAGTGCATTTCCAGTAAGAAGACCCAAAGGACTATGAGATGGGAGTAATAATGCCTATCTTTCAGAATTGTTTTAAGGATTAGCGATAATACACTTTAAGCATCTCAAACAGCATCTGGCACATTGTCGTAACCCAGTAAAAGGTAACTGTATTGTGCTTAGTAATCCCTTCCTATTCAGAGGAGGAAATAAGTTCAAATGTTGTCACTGGTATGTGTCATACTTATTTAAGAATGTTGATGAAAATTGACTTATAGGTCTTGATGAAAGAGTGTGATATTGTTAGCTTTTAAATATCTGCAAGTCATAGGAATAATGTAGCAGAAATCTCCCAGTGCTCTTGTATATTAAAGAAGAGAAATAACGTAGTTTACATTTAGATCTCACTTAGTTATTATAGCAGCGGTAGTCAGAGACTCAGACTGAATAATTTATTTATAGTCAAATGCCTAAACAAATGACAGATTTGGAATTTGAATTCAGTTCTTTGTGAAGCCAAAGTTCTTATAGTGCACTTACATCTCACAACCCACAGTCTAGTATAGGCAGTGATAGGAGTTACATATCAATAGTGTGGAGAGGTATGACCCACATCTGGATAAGTATTGTTATTGCTGTTACTTGTTAAATCATCAGGCCTTTAGATTTAGAACACACATGGTAAAAAATGAGAATGACTCAGATTGAACATTAAAATGCCTCCTTGGTCATTTAAGTGCTACTAAAAACATAAAACAGGAACAACAGATTTGAATCAGAAAACTGAAGATAACTCTATGCCCATGTCTGACAACCTAATTGCATCATGCTTTTTCTGTTCCTCTGCTTTGAATTGTTTTTTATTGTCAATTTATATGCAATACCTAGGGAAATGCTAGAGAGCTAATGAAAAATAAGGCTGTGAAAAATAAAACTATTAAAAACTTTAAAGGGTTCTTATGGAAGAAGTAGACAACATGCAAGGATGGTGGATAATGTTAGCAGAAAGATGGAAACTCTTAAGAAAGAATCAAAAGGAAATACTAGAAATAAATACTGTGACAGAAATGAAGAATGTCTTTGATGGGTTCATCAGTAGACTGGGCATGACAAGGAGATAATTAGTGAATTTGAAGATATGTCAGTTGAAACTTCCCACCCTGAAATGAAAAGAGAAAAAAAGTGAGGTGAAAAAAAAAAAAACAGAAAAGAATATCTAAGAACCGTGGGATAATTTCAAATTTTACATTATCATGCATATAATTGGAACACCAGAAAGAGAAGAAAGGAGCAAAAAAAATATTTGAATAATGGCTGAGAAATTGCCCCAAAATAATGACAAACGCCAAAGCACAGATCCCAGGAAGCTCAGATAATACCAAACAGGATAAATACCAAAAAAAACACCACCTAGGCATATCATATTCCGATTGTAACACCAAAAACAAAGAGAAAATCTTGAAAGAAGCCAGAAGAGAAAATATACCTTACCTATAGAGGAACAAGATAAGAGTAATTTAAGACTTCTTTCTCATCAGAAACCAAGCAAGCAAGAGAGTGGAGTGAAATATTTAAAGTGTTGAAGGAAAAAATCACCAAACAAGAATTCTATGTCCAGCAAAATTATCCTTCGAAAGTGAAAGAGAAATAGACTTTCTCAGACGAACAAACTGAGGGAATTCATCACTACCAGACTTCCCCTATAAGATATGCTAAAAAGTTCTTCAGAGAGAAGGAAAATGATACAGATCAGAAACTCACATCTACACCATATGAAAATACCTGTTTTTTGCTTAAAGCTCTTTGAGAGCATGGGTTTGTCTTACCACGATATCCACCAAGACTTAACCTAATGCCAGGCACACAATAAGTCCTCTATTACATAATAAGGGTCCTTTGTAATAATAGGTCCCACTAACAAATGAGATAGTAGTTGGAATTAGATGAGTTAAAAGTGCCTGCAAGGAAGCGGATATGACTCAACCCCTTGGACACCCACCTACCACATGGGAGGTCGCAGGTTCAGGTCCCAGTACCTCCTAAAAGAAGATGAGCAGATGCTGCCTCCCACTGCAATGAGCTAGATGCCACCCCCGCTGCAACAAGTGGCCCACGAGGAGCAGATGTGGGTCAGGCTGTTGGGCATCTGCCTCTCATGTGGGAGGTCCCGGGTTCAATTCCTGTGTGCCTCCTGGAGAAGGTGAGCAAACAATGAGCAGACAGACGAGAGAACCATCTGGGGGAGGGGGGATAAATTATGTAAATAAAATAAATCTTAAAAAAAAAGTCCATGCAAAGAACTTTTTAGGAGTATTGTTTCCATAATTTGTTGAGCTGCATTTTATTTATTTTTTTGAATTTGAAATAAAGTTATTTGAAAAAATTAAAAACTTTATCCATAGAGTCAGAAACTAGAACATAGGGGTAGGAATGTGAAATGAGGTGTTAATGCTTAAATTTTACAGTTTCTATTTGGGGTGATGGAAAAGTTTTGGTAATGGATGGTAGTGATATAACACAACATTGTGAACATAATTTATAGCACTGAATTATATATTTGAAAATGGTTGAAAAGGAGAAAATTCAGGGGAGTTGGCATAGGTCATTGGCCCCTGCTTCCCATATACAATGTCTCAGGTTCAATCCCCAGTACCTCCTAAAATGTAAATAATTAAGATGTAATCAAACCCGAAGAGTTTAAATGTCGGTAACAATCAACCTCAGTACTATCACTGCAATATTAAATTCTGCAAATGTCTTTCTGTTGTGTCAGACACCAATTTTCAGTGAGGTATATCTAAGGCATATAATAGAAAATAAAATTGGCACATTACTGAGGTTCCTTTCATTTGATTTGGAAACAATAAATCTTAATAATATGAGATTTTTTTTTTGGACTAGTTTTTACTGGAAAAAAAGTGTTTGTAAGAATTGTATTCATTTAATAACAACACTTGCTTTTCTTCTGGCCACACCATTTGAACATTGACCAGAGTACCTCTATTCTTTTTTTAAAATTTTCTAATAAGACTAAATTTTTTCAATACCATATTATAAGTTTTGATTTATAAGTATCCAACAGTATAAAAAGCATAAAACAGTATAAAAAGCACAAAGTACATGACCAAATGCAGTATATCCTATAGGCAAAGAAAGGCAGAATGGGAAAAAGATTGGTTGAGGTCTAGTAAATAAATACAGTAGAGATGATGCATATTATAATATATTCTACCACCAATACTGCAGTCAAAATGTACCAAAAAAAGCCATTTGAGATATAACTCAGGAGGAAGATGATAATGGCTGGGGCTCTTGTAATACACCTCAATGGCTGTAGGACAGCCAACCCAAATCACTGTGTAGTCTGTGCATTTGGTGGCATGTAGCATGTAGGTTTTTCCAAAAGGAAGAAATATAGAATCTTAAGTTTAGATTAAGAACTATAAAGCTGTAGGGTGCTGTGACAGTTTAAAGCTTTTGTGAATCCCAAAAGGATCATGATCTTGGAGTGAATCCATTCCTGTGAGTGGGGCACCCTTTGATTGGATTGAATTTGAGTTGGGGGCCTTTGATTGGAGTACTTCAGTGAGGCATGACCCAGAGTATGTCTGGGCCCGCTTGCTGGAGTCCTGTATAAATGGGAAAAACATGAAGAGACACACAGAGAAAAAGAGCACACCATTTTACCTGCCATGTGAGAGAAGACCCCAGGATTGCCTGCAGCCCTGGGAAGACAGAGAAACACTGAGAGGCTGAAAGAAGGACTGGAGGCTGGAATCAGTGGAGCAGCTGAAGTTGAAGCAGTGAAGCCCAGAGGAGAGAGGAGAAACTAGCTATATGCCTGATAGCCCACAGCTGAGCTTAGGGAGAAAGTGAGCCCGGAGAAGGCAGAGACCAGCCACCATTTTGCCTTGCCACGTGGCAGGAGTCCAGGACCACCAGCAGCCAACCTTTGGTGAGACAGTATCTCTGATGATGCCTTGATTTGAACATTTTCACAACTTCAGAACTGTAAGTTTCTACCTTAATAAATTTCCATTATAAAAGCCAACCTATTTCTGGTATTTTGCATTGGCAGCCTTTGGCAAACTAAAAAGGTACCTGTAAAGAGTGGCTCACTCCTGGGAAGGCTTATTCACTGTTGGTGGGAATGTAAAATGGTACCGCCGCTGTGGAAGTCTATTTGGCGGTTCCTAAGGAAGTTAGAATTAGATCTGCCAAGTGACCTGGCAATGCCACTACTAGGTATATACCCAGAATAACTGAGAGCAGGGACACAAACAGACATCTGCACACCAATGTTCATAGTGGCATTACTCACGGTTGCAAAAAGATGGAAACAACCCAGGTGTCCATCAACTGATGAATGGATAAACAACATGTGGTATATACCCACCATGGATATATATATTTACTTCTTACATTCAGCTGTAAGAAGAAGTGAAGTTGTGAAGCATGTGACAACTTGGATGAACCTGGAGGACATTATGTTGAGTGAAGCAAGCCAAACACAAGGAACAAATACTGTATGATTTCGCTATTATGAACTGAATAAAATGAACAAAAGCTAGAATATAAGTCACCAAAAAATAGAGTGATGCTAGAGAATGGAAAGCTGAGGTTTAATCTAGGCAAAATTGGTAAAAAGGTTGTTTGTAAATGTTTGGAAATGAAAAGAAATGGTGAAACCACATCATACTGTTTGTAATTAGCTGCACTAATATATAGGTATGATAAGTGATTGAAAGGGAAAATCTAACGTCATGTTTATTACTAGAAGGAAAGCTGAAAAATGAAACATGGGACTGTAATAGCATAGTGAATCTTCTTGTGAGAAATGCATGTGGCTTATAGTGCATATATAAGAATGTTTTTCTCTGAAACAGAACAAATGTACATTAATTTACAAGATGTTAATATAAGGGTGATATTTGGACAAAAATACAACAAAGCAAACTATGGTTAGTATTGTATATTAATATATTAATAACCTTCCAATAATGGTAAAAAAGGAAATATGCTAAGTGAAAGAAACTAGACAAAAGTATTATATATTGTTTGTCTCTATCTATACAAAACATAAATACAAATAAATTATAGAGACAGAAATAGATAAGCAGTTATGCAGGAGAAAGATAGAAAGACTGAGGTGTGACTTCCAAGGGTTTGGTTTTTTTGTGTTTTTTTTTTTTTTCCTTCTTTTTTTGTGTGTGGAATAATGAAAATGCTTTAACATTGTAGTGCAAAGCATAACTCTGTGACTATACCAAATGCCATTGATTGTATACTTTAGATGGATTGTATGGTTTATGAATATGTTTCAATAAAATTGATTTTTAAAAGTGGCTCACTCCTTAATGTTATTAATACTACCTAATTTTTTAAATCCAGTTTTAAAAATAAGCACTGAGTCATGTTTTTAAAAGGAGATAAAAATGCTCCTCCCTTGGGAAGCGGATGTGGCTCAACCGATAGGGCTCACGTTTACCATATGGGAGGCCCCGGGTTCGATTCCGGGGGCCTCCTGGTGAAGGCAAGCCAGCCCGTGCAGTGTGGTGAGCTGACGCAGCAAGATAACGCAACAAAGGGAGACAAGTAGACACAGAAAAATGCACAGCAAATGGACACAGCGAGCACAAGCAGCAAGGGGGGATAAATAAATAAAATCTTTAAAAAAAATTTTTTTTTTCAATTAAAAAAAAAAAAATGCTCCTCCCTTATGACAAGTCTGAACTGATGATTGTTTTTCCTGAAATTTTAGAAATGAGGCAGTGAAAATACTTCGGTTTGGATTCAATTGAAAGGCTTTGAATGGAGATTTTAGAACTGAAGAGCTCCATGTTTGTAATTTATTTATCACTTAACATGTTAATGTTTAGAAAGCCTGACTAAAAGAAGCCAAACCAAAAACCAACCCATTCAGCATTAATACACACCTCTTTTCTTCTAGTAGAATTTTACTTTAAATATAGTGGAGAAAAAAAAAAAACCCTATTGGTTAAAACAAGTCAAACACCCACTCTACACAGATAAAACCTTCACAAAGGTCTTCTGAAATAATCCAGAGCTAAAACTGAATTGTGCATGTTTTCAATGAAGTCACTAATCAATCATACAACACAAACGAAAGTCAATCATATACACACTCTGTAAGCCATCTGAGAAATGTGCCTCAAGAAGCATTAACCTTTGTTTTGTGCCATCTTGAACACTTGCACTCTTTATTTTTCAGATAGTTTAAGGTTTTTAATAGTGTGTATTTTCTATGTGGTAATTCTTTGGTACTATTCAAATAGAATCGCTTATCCTAAATGCACTTTACAGCAGCATTATTAATATTAAGTATACTTCTCTTTTTCTTTTAGTATGCTAGGCACTGGCTTCTAGAATTTGTGGAACTGGGGGGGCGGTGTAGGGATAACCTATTCAAAACCATTCTAGATATTGTCTTTTTGGCAGAATATCAAATATCCAAGTTTAAAATAGGAGGCTTGGCAGTTGCTACCATATCGGGGATTTTTGGCTCTTTCCTCTTCACCTTAAATTTGGTGTCTTTTATGAATAATCAAAAGCAGCAAAAGCCAGCACTATCAGGTCAGCATTTTAAAACTAGGAAGAGATGAAAAAGAGAGGTTTGACCCTACTTAGTTTCAGGACTGTGTTATTCAAGGCCTAACTGAAACTGGTACTGATTTGGAAGCAACAGCAAAGTTTCTTGATGCTTCTGGAGCAAAACTTGATTATTGCCGATAATAAAAAACACTCTGACAACCTGGTAGATGGTGGAATGCTGGCCGTTAGTGGTACACTGGCAGATGACATTATATTTACAGAAGTCTGTGTGTTTGCAGCACAAGGAGACCTAGATAGCATGCAAACATTTGCTCAGGTTTTTAACAAGTTAATCAGGCACTACAAATACCTGGAGAAAGGTTTTGAAGATAAAGTTAAAAAAGCTGCTGATGTTCTTAGATTTTTTCAGAGTAGGAAAGGAACAAGCTGGCTATGTTGACTGCTGTTGTTCTGGCTAATGGGACACTTAATGCATCCATTCTTAATAGTCTTTATAATGAGAATTTGGTTAAAGAAGGAGTTTCAGCAGCTTTTGCTGTAATGCTTTTAAAGCATGGATAAATGAAAAAGATATCAATGCAGTAGCTGCAATTCTTTTGAAAGTCAGGATGGATAACAGACTGGAACTTTTTCCTGCCAAAAAGCAGAGCATCGGTCACTTCACAAAGTTTTTTATGGAGGCAGGCTTGAAAGAGCCTTCATAGTACATACAGAATCAGCAAACCATACGAGCTCATAAGAAGCTCCAGAAAGAACTTCAAGAACAAATGTCACATGGTGATTCATTTAAGAATGTCATTTTATATGTCAAGGAGGAGATGAAAAAAGAAAAACAACATCTCAGAACTAGTTGTCATTGGAATAGTCTGGTCAAGTGTAATGAACACTGTGGAATGGACCAAAAAAGAGGCGTTTGTAGCAGAGCAAGCCATCAAACCCTTGAAACAATACTGCCCTTTACTTGCTGCCTTTCCTGCTCAAGGTCGGTCTGAACTGACTCTGTTACTGAAGATTCAGGAATGTTATTATGACAACATTCATTTCATGAAAGCCTTCCAGAAAATAGTCGTGCTTTTTCTAAAGCTGAAGTCCTGAGTGAAGAGCCCATTCTGAAGTGGTATAAAGATGCACATGTTGCAAGGGGGGAAAGTGTCTTCCTTGAGCAAATGAAAAAGTTTGTAGAGTGGCTCAAAAATGCTGAAGAAGAATCTGAGTCTGAAGTTGAAGAAGGGGACTGAATTTTGAAATTACACCCTCAGTAAAGCAAACAGGAGTTTTAGATAAAATGTCATGTCTCATGTGTCCTGGTTCTTATATCTTTCTACCTCCCTATATCAAGCATGATATAAGGGCTTTCATGGCAAATTTTATTGTAATTATTTCTATAGTTAATGAAAATGTTGGGTTTAGTTTCTAAAATCATGTTTTAAGTAGCTACAGAAGCTATAGATTTGAAAGTAATGTTGCATTTGTCTTTTCACTTATCTTCTATCTCCTGTATTTTCTACTGTAATAATGTAATTTAAGGCTTTCCACAGTGAACCATTTACTTTATTCCTTGTGTTTCTATATAAACAGTTTCCAAGATACGATTTGGTTAAAAACAATTTGTTATAATAATTCTGTTTTCAAATTAAACTGTAAAAGTATTTTAAAAATAGGGTCACTTTGTTGCTTTGTTGTCTTTCCAAAATTATTATTATTGTTGTTGTTTCCCACCTACTTAAACCTCAGTCATCACTCCTGAGTGGAGATGGGTAGAAGCTCTGGCATCTGCTCCTCTGGCTTCTCAGCAGCAGCTTTCTTATTGCTGCAGCAAGGCTTGAGTAGAGGTGTGTCAATGAAGACTTTCCCCAAATGGCCTTTATAGATAATCTCACAGTATATTTTCTGTCTTTTTCCAGTATGTGAGATCTAATAAGGAAAAGACTGGTGTTCTGTTAGAGCCAGAAGCCATCGCTGTATCTGAGCCATCATCTGACTGTTTACTGTAACAAGGAGATTGGGCTGGGGAGGCACTTGAGGTGTTACTGTGATCATCAGAATTGTGATGTTTAAAATGCAGTTTACTGATCTGGTTGCTTTTTATCCTGTTTCCAGATAGCGTTTTCACTTTCTTTGGTTTCAATTTAGTCTTTAGACTGGGTCCTGCAGGCATCTACCACATGATTCCAGGTTTTTTTGTTCTTGTTTTTTTGTTTTTATATACTGCTGGCAGCTTCTTTCATCTTTTCACAAGCAAGACACAGGCATTGCAGTTATATCCTAAACAAGTCTCATGCAACCCAAAACAGCTCTGGAAGTCCTTTTCATAGCATTTACTGTCAGTGAATTGAGAACTTGAAGACTTAGCCCTACAAATATAGCAGCCCTCTATACTTTGGTACATCTTTGGCTTGAAAATACCAAACAGATTTTCTTCTGGGCAGTAGTCTTCCAAAAGCACCTGTTCCACATGCAATAACATTCCTGAGGTACGGAGTGTACATCAAGCCAGCCCCCCTCTGGTTGCTCCCTCCTCCTCAACTGCCTTGTCTAAACCAGAGTACTTCTACTCTTAACAAGCTCTGTAGTTTATTACAGGTTTTTAAGCTATTTAAAATAAAACTATACAGTTCTTAAGGGAGGGAAATAAATGAGATGTGACTTTGAGTGTTATTGAAAAAATGTTCATAGTTAACATAAAAGGGTTTAGATTAGCCAGCTGGTATAGTAGCCTTTGAAACTTCTGATTACATGTAGATAATTGTCTTAAGCATAGTTTTGACAGCCAGCTGTCTCTGAAAGAGACTACATTTTTAGGATGAAAAGAGCAAAATAGGACAATTACCAAATAGAGCAATTACTCATTTAGACTGAGATGGAGCATTAAAAGAGACACCTTTTTTTGTTTTTTTTTTTTTGAGGTACCAGGTCCAGGCATTGAGCCCTGGACCTTGTATGTGGGAGGCTGGTGCTCAACCACTGAGTCACATAGGCTTCCCTGAGTTGGCTTCCCGTCCGTTTGCTCATTGTTTTTGCTCCTTGTATGTATATTGTTTTGCTCTTGTTTGTTTACTTGTTTGTTTTCTTTAGGAGCCACCAGAATCAAACCAAGATCTCCAGTGTGAGAGGCAAGTGCTCACCTGCTTGAGCCACATCCACTCCTGAGGCACATTTATATTTTTTAAAGATTTATTTATTTATTTTACTCTTATCCATTTTAAACCCTCCCCACCCCACCCCCACCATTGTTGTTGGATTTTTTTTGCTCTTTTGTGTCCATTCGCTGGGCAATTCTCTGTGTCTGTTTCCTGCCCTCTCTTCTCATGCTTCTCCTCCTGCCTTGAGCAGGATTCGATCCTGGGAACCTCCAATGTGGGAGAGAGGTGTTCTGCCACCTGCGCCACCTCATTTCCTGTTTTTTCAGCACATCTCGTCTTGGCTCTCCCTTGTGTCTCTCTCCTGTTACGTCATCATCTTGCTGCATGGCTCGACAGGGCCTGGCATACCTGCACACGGGGCCTGGGGGCTCACTCGCTCGTGGGGCCTACGGCATGCCTGTGTGCTTTCTATATTTTTTCTTTCTTTCTTTTTTTTTTTTCCTTCATTTCCCAGGAGGTCCCAGGAATCAAACCCAGGTCCTTCCATATGGGAGACGGACACCCAACCATTTGAGCCACATCTGCCCTCCAAGACACATTTATTTTTAATGGAAAGAGCACTGTTAAAATAGCAGACTATATTTTACTCTCACAAATACAGTAAATACATTATTAGAATGAACAATAGAAACGACTGTCATCATCCAGAATATGTAGCATAAAGATATAATTTTGGGAAAAGTTGGTGAGAATTCAGTAACAGTCTACCTACCAGCTCTGCAGTTATGCTGGCAATTATAGTATGAAGGGAAAAAATAGAAAATTTAACTTATATATCCTAGATGTGTCATATGATTTAGTGTGGTTTATTCTTTTATCAAGTCCTCTTACTGTTTGAAAAATATATTACACATACATGTACATAGAGAAGAAATCCCAGTACTGTCTTGCTTCCCCCTAGGAAGCAAATTATTAGTAATCTTTTTTTTTTTTTTTTTAAGATTTATTTATCCCCCACCCCCATGCCCATTGTTCTGTACTCACTATCTGCTCTGTGTGTGTTCTTCTGTGTCTGCTTGTCTTCTCTTTAGGCGACACCAGGAACTGATCCTGGGACCTTCCAGAGTGGAGAGAGGCTGCTCAATCTCTTGTGCCACCTCAGCTCCCTCTTCTGCTGCATCTCTCATTATCTCTCTTCTGTGTTTCTCTTTGTTGCGTCATCTTGCTGCACAAGCTCTCCATGTGGACCAGTGCTCCTGTGTGGACCAGCGCTCCTGTGTGGTCCAGCACTGTGTGTGGGCCAGCTCTCCGCTCAGGCCAGCTTGCCATGTGGGCCATCTTACTTTTCACCAGGAGGCCCCGGGAATTGAACCCTGGACCTCCTATATGGTAGACGGGAGCCCAATTGCTTGAGCCACATCCGCTTCCCATTAGGAATCTTTTTGGTTTCTTTCTTTTTACCTAAACTTATCTGCATAGATACAGGGACTCCAATTTTTCCCACTTGAAGATTTTTAATCCTAGTCTTCAGTTGAAATACCACTTAAATTATGAATTGTAGAAAATATCTAAGAGTGGTTAGTGGTAGCAGTAGATAGGTGCTGGGATGAGTATTTCTTTTCTAATTTTCTCTATTTTCTAAAATGATTTTATAAGATTGGATTGTAGAAGCTATTGAATTGAGTTTTAGTAGTTAATGTCTATGAAATGTGATGCTGCTTTTCAAATATTTATTTATATAGGTGGTTTTGATGATAATTCTCCTCTGAGTTCAGTTGAGCGGTATGACCCTCGAAGCAACAAGTGGGATTATGTAGCAGCGCTTACCACTCCCAGGGGTGGAGTGGGGATCGCAACAGTGATGGGCAAAATCTTTGCCGTTGGTGGACATAATGGCAATGCATACCTAAATACAGTGGAAGCATTTGATCCAGTGCTGAATAGGTAATTTACATATTTTCTCTATGCTTTAATGGGGTCTTCCAGTAATAGGTTACTCCAGATTGCTAAAATGCTGCTGAATGTACTTATATAAAACCCTTGGGATATTTTACCTACCACTGATAGCTTGCTGTCTTTCAAAACCAGTCCCATAATAGGGAGATTTTTATATTTGGTATTTTGAGTAAAGCATGCTTTTGTTTTAAGATAACAGTTTTTTCTCCTCTTATCTTTTCAGGTGGGAGCTTGTTGGACCTGTATCTCACTGTAGAGCTGGAGCAGGCGTAGCTGTGTGTGCCTGTTTAACTAGCCAAATTCGAGATGTAGGTCATGGATCTAGTAATGTGGTTGACTGTATGTGATTTGAATTCCAGCCACCAACAATTTAGTCATATCTGAGGCAAGAAAGACAACCAGGATTGTGATATGACCATCTTTGAACAATTTTGACTACAGCTAGAGTGCTTTTCAAAAGTTAACTGTTGTACTGACTAAACACCTTTTTGAATGGTAGCTGAAGAATTATTAGTAATAAAATTAAATTTGAAAATCCTTGCTTTAGTAAAAAATGTAGTTATGAAGGAAGACAGTTTAATCTGAAACCATACCTCCTCTGAAAAATGTTTTAAAATAGTGCCAAACCTTGAAATCCTCCACCACTACCACCGCCACCCTTTTTAAAAAATAGAAATTTGGATGAATCAAATGTAAAACTGAGTCATTTGGTGAGTTTTACTTTTTGGGGTCTAAAGGTATTAACTTCAGGTAGTAGATTTTTCCTAGAGGGGAGATTAGAACATCTTCATCAACACAAGGATATCCAGGTACATAAGAGACTTGTTCCTTTTGAAGAACATTTCTACTTGGTGCTGATGAATATATGCCTTGTTTTTTTCTAGGTGGTTGATTTTCAATTTCTTGGATATTGAGAGAAGTAGGAAAATATGGTTCATCTTCCTGAGTGCCACTTGGCTGCATTTTCTGAAGCTTATGAGAGTGTTATATGAAGGCCTTAATTTAAGTTTGAATTGTTAGGACACCAAAAGACCTAGTCGAACTAATTCCATCTAAACGAGTCTACAACTTTACTTTTTCCTTTTCTCATGTGAAAGGATTTGTTTCATAATAAGCAAAAAATTGAACCAGAGGGAGCATTAGAGAAGAAGGCTTTTGATTTGATGATATTCTAGTGCCCAATTGAGAGACCTTGAGAAGCAAGGGTAGGGGTTACTTGATACCTTAAAGAGAGGGATCTGAAAATATCTTTAACCCTCTCTTCTTTGACTTAATCATTTGATTTTGAATTGAGGATTTATTATCTTTCTATTTTGTTTTTTTGCCACCATCTGGTTTTACTAACTGTATAAAATCTGGATTTATTTATAATAAAAAATGAATGCATTTTTACCAAACCTTTATATATTATAGTTTCCTAATTAGTTCAAGTCCATTGCTAACCAATAAATGATATTGTTGATAAAAATAGAGAAAGACTGAAACTATTGTGTTTCTAGTTGTATTTAATATCTTCTGGGTGTATTTGTTGAGCTTTAATTGAAACTGCTTCTACACATTAATTTGAAGTCAGGATATTGACACATATGCTGACTTGACAGCTCTTCATGTTTGTAAAATGGCCTATTATATGTATTTATTTTTTTAATATATTTTTCATTGAAGTGTATCATTCATACATGAATATGCATAAACAATAAGTGTATAGTAAAGATTGTGAACTTAAAATTAAACATGCATAACATCATGCAAGAGTCTCATATATCAGCCCTCCACCAACACTTTGCATTGTTGTGAAACGTGTTACAAACTATGCAAGAGCATCCTCAAAATATTACTACTAACTATAGTCCCTATCTAACATTTGGTGTATTTTTCCCCCAACTCACCCAATTTTTTAAAAATATATTTTTATTATTGAGGTTGTGAACTTACCAAATAATCATACACGTGTAGAATTCCCATACAACACCCCTTCACCAACACACCAAACTGTGGTGGAACATTTGTTACAGATTATGAGATAATACCATCAGACTGTTACCACCAACCATGGTCCATAGCATACATTTGGCACACTTTTTCCATACACTCCCATTATCAACACAGTACATCTTTGGCATTGATGCAAGAATATTATAGTACTGCTGTTAACCACACTCTGTAGGCCCTCCAGTTGTAGTTTTCCCATGCTTCTCCATATTCCCACCACCGTGCAATAGTGATGTACATCTGCTCTAGCTCACAGAAGGACACTCTTGCATTTGTACCCTTAACCACAATTCTTTTTTTTTTTTTTTTTTTTTTTTTTATTGTGGGTAAAAATAAAAATTATCACAAAAATACATACCAATATTTGTAAAATGATATATAAATATATATGCATATATGTGCATTTGCTTACAAAAAATGTTATTTATATATATATAAATATATTTTAAGAGGTGCTTAGATTACCTAAAATATTACACGGAACCCACCGGGATTCCCATGTTGCCCACCTCCCACACCTCCCACCACATCCCACACAAACATCTCCCACAAGTGTGGCCCACCACCCTCAATGGACACTACACATCCTGGGGCCTTGCCAGCAACCATAGACCACAGTTCACATCGTAGACCACACTCTCTCCCACACAGTTCTGAGTGGTGTGTGCTGATTTAAAATGGCTTACATCTGTTGCCACAACGGTGCTCAGGACAACCTCCAAATCCTAAAGAAGCCCCTGTATTTCAACAGCACATCCCCTCCCTGCCCCGAAAGTGTCAAGTGGCCACTGGCTCCACCTCATTGTTACACTTTCTTCCATTGCTAGAATCACCATATGTGTACAGCAGACTATCATCAAGTCCACTCTAGTCCATAGTTCTTCCCCCAATCCTGAGGGGACTGGGATGGTGATGTCCACTCCACCTCCAAGTGAGAGAGGGCTTATATCCCGTGGATATGGTGGCTGGGATGATCCTGCCTGCAGATGGAGGCACTCTCCATTCCCTGGGCTGGCCGTTGCCCATCATTGTCTCGCCAGGTGACTTGGATGAGTCCATTGAGCTGTAGGGTAGGAGTTGCAGCTCCACCGAGATTCCATGCACACCTGGCACATAGGTAGGCCAGAGGCTCCAGTCTCTGGAAGTATACCTAAAAACTCCAGCATCATATAGGTTTGAATAGAAGGGACTGATGAACCATGTGCAGGGAGGACTTATTTGAGTCCAATTCTGTCACTCTCAGGAGCACAGATTCCAAAATAGAGCCCACTGATAAGGCATCAGTCTCTGGGGCTCTCCCCCCTTATATAGGACCTGGGTGTCTCCAGAGCCCTCAGGAGCCCCTCTGTGTGGGGTGATAGGCACTTTGACATTCTACGAGCTCCTACTGAGGTGTGTGTAAGAGTTGCCTCTGGGGTGACCTCCCGACTCTCTTTGAAGTCCCTTAGCCACTTGAACTCATTTGTCTTTACCTTTTCCCCCTTTTATTCAAGGTCTTTTTCCAGTTGTGTTGCCAGTTGGCACTTGTTGCTCAAATGTGGCCTCTCTCTAAGCCAAACGCAGTATATGAATGCATTACCTTCCCCCCAACGTGGGACATGACTCCTGGGGATGAGCCTCCCTGGCAACGAGGGATTAACCACAATTCTTATCCACCTCTGGGTTCACTGTGTTATTCAGTTCCTAGATGATTATTTAGCTTCTTTCTATATGTTTTTATCTTTATAAATATTTAAGAATATTAAAATATTTTATTTTCTATTTGCAGTGCAATTTGGTACCTCTTTTCCGGCCCTTCCTAAATTTTTCTTTAGTCATGCCTTAGAATTTAGTATTTACTGCTAGCCAGTCATCTGGTTCATAAGGAGCCTGGGGCAGTGAAGAATACTTCATCCATTCAGCCCTGAAGTTCATTGAGTATTAGCTCTGGCCGTCCTTATTAAATGGGAGCCTCTGCTTATCAGTACTGCAGGACAAAGCCACATTACAAAAGCCAGTGCCTTTGGGTTTTTCAAACTAGAAAAAAAAAAATCATGAGAATCCAGGCTGACAGATACTTTCCCAAAGTATGCTAGTTTTTGTTATCAGCCTAAGGGCAAGTTCTCTGGTATAACTATAACCATATTTTCAGTCAATCCCCAAAGTATTTAACTCTATAGCACTTATTGGCCTGAGTACAACTGGCTTGATACTGAGAATAATAACAAGACTTGGCTTCAGTGGTTTCTTTCTCATGTCTAATGGAGTACTTGTACAATAATGCTTGTCTAGCTGTGGTTAATAGTATGTTATATTTATTTTCGCGAGGTGGAATCTTGATTTTACTGTTTCCTAAGATTATTTAAAATGTTTTTGTTCTGCCTTTGTTATGTACATATGGTTTTGGGGCATAAGGGTATTATATTTTTACTTCTGATTAATACTGTAGAGTGGTCAAATATACTAAGTTGATATCATAGCCACCCATAAAATGCAAAATACTCATAAGATCTGAAGTAAAGGGAACATATGGTTGCCTTTATGTATGGCAATCAGAAGCATAACCTTCATGGACCTGACAATAGTATGAAAAACTAAATACCAGAATCAATATTCACAGTTTTCTTTATTGAACAAAAATCATTCTTTAAGATATGAGATGGGAATAAGGCTGAAGAAAGCATGCAGTTGAAAGATGATTATATTCATAGGGATGAAAAGATGAAATATTCAAAAAAGATGGCTACTTTATTGTGAGGCCTATCATTTTAACATTTTTTCAGATGTTAATAGCACCTACCAAAAAGTGATAAAATAGAGCTAAAACACTGGAATTGTAAATGGGAAAAAAAAAAGAAGGAAAATGTGTATATTATTTCTTCAAGAAATATTTCTAGGTGATTTTGTGCAATTCTCTTAGTTATTAAAAACTCTGCTTTATTATTGCACTGCCACTTTAAAAACAAATTACTTGAGGGAGTGGATGTAATTCAAGTGATTTAGTGCCTGCTTCCCACATTGGAGGTCCTGGGTTAGATCCCCAGTGCCTCTTAAAAACAAACAAAAAAAGCAAACAAATGAAAAAAAATACAACTCGGGAGCCAGTGTGGCTCAGTGGTTGAGTGCCGGCTTCCCACATAGAAGGCCCTGGGTTCAGTCCCCAGGCACCGGTACCTCAAAAAACAAAAAAAAAAAAAAAAAAAACTCAATACCATATTTGACTAATTTCTCTATATCCTTATTTAATTAGTCGATTGTTTTTTAACTGTTTGGATAAACATTGTACTCCCTCTAAGGAGTATTATTCATTCTCTTAATTCCCAGATGAACTCTGAACTTATAGTGCTATTAAATGGCTGCATAAGGGTTAGGTGAAATTGCATAAACTTGAAACTTTCTTTGATCCTTTCCCACCATCTCTTGATGATAAAGGAGTACATTTAGAATCTAATTCATGTTTTATCAGTTAAAAATGTTTTCTGTGATTTCTCATACCAGCCTTTTAAAGAAATTATTACTGAAATGTTATTGATTCTGTCTCTGTTTATAAGTGGCAATAAACTTCTCTATAATATTTTCTTAAAACCATTTAACAATTCATAATTCTGTAACAAATCAAAACAATAAATTATACACTACCTAAGTAGTGAGATCAAATAGGTTCATATCAGTGCTATTTATTCATTCAAAGTATATTGTATCTGTTACAGACAGAAACTTCTTTCTACAAGATCTAACTTTGCCTCTCATTATTTGATTGCTATTATAGAATCTAGTCAAAACTACGTAATTGTCTTTTCTGTTTTTTCTCCATCCCTCAAATACAAAATTAATTTAGTAGATTGAAATATTTTCCTCAGATAAAAGAATTTTGTTACCCTTATTAAAAATAGGTTAAAAGCAACAGATATAAGTAGTTTCACTAATCTTAATGACTGGTTAATTGTCTCTTCAGTAACTGTACACTTACACTGTATAGAATAAGATTTATGCAGTAAGATGAATGTTGTACTTCTGAATAGTAATCTTGTGAAGCTGTGGCTTTTTTTTTTTAAAGCAGTTTTGCTGTGATGGTTAAGTTCATGTGTTAACTTGGCTGGGTTATAGTGTCCAGTTGTTCATTTGTTTGGTCAAGTAGGCACTACCCTAATTGTTACTGTGAGGATATTTTGTGGATTTAAATCATTCATTTGATTGCATCTATGGCCGATTAAATCTACAATCAATGGAGATTGACTTCAAAAATGAGAGAAGTTTCATCCAATTATTTGAAGGCCTTAAATGGAGAACTGATGATTTCAGCAGTTAGAAAGAATTTCTATTTCTACTTCAGCCAGCCAGCTTCTCCTGGGGAATTCATTGAAACCTTCACTGGAGTTCCCAACTTGCAGCTTGCTATATAGAATTCAGATTTGCCAATCCCCCACAGTTGCATGAGGCAATTCCTATAATAAATCTCATAATATTTACATACATTTGCATGTGCATGTGTATCCTGTCAGTTTCTTTGGAGAACCCTGACTAATGCAAATTTGGTACCAAGAGTGGGGTGCTGCTATAAATACCTAAAAATGTGGAAATGACTTTGGAATTGGGTAATGGGTAGAGGCTGGAAGAATTGTGTGAGGTGCTTGATAGAAAAAGCCTAGATTGCTTTGAAGAGACTGTCAGTAGAAAAATGGATGTTAAAGGTACTTCCAACAAGGCCTTAGAAGGAAATTAATGTGTTATTGGAAACTGAAGGAAAGGCCATCCTTGTTAGGAAGTGACAGAGAACTTGGTGATACTGTGTTGTGATGTTGCATGGAAGGCAGAATTAGAACACAGTGAACTTGGATATTTTGCTGAAGAGGTTTCCAAGCTAAGTGTGGAATGTGTGACCTGGTTTCTCATTGCTGCTTATAGTAAAGTGTGAGAGGAATGGGGTAAGAGAATTAAACTCTTAAGCACAAAGGACCCAGAAATTGACTTTGAAAATTATCTATCCAGGTAGCATGCCCTGAGACTAGGGCCAGAAGTGGCTCTAACAGGGATCCCCCTCAGCTTTCAGGAAGTGAGTTCCCAAGGGCCAGGGCTCCATGTGAAGGTTTAACTGAACAACCCTTTGCAAAAGAGGGGATGGCTGAATATGAATGTTAGGATTGGAGATGCGGTTATCCAGGAAAGATCTGTTCTCTTTTCTAATGGTTTGGACCCACTTGAACTACACACAAGGCTGACAAGGCTTTGCAAAATTTGTATGTGCAGAATAGCTGCCGGCTTGGACTAAAAGGAACAGAGAAGGGACAAATTAAAGGAAGAGTGATTTCAAGGGCAGAATCATGGAAGTAAAGGTCACTGGACCGACAGGATCTCGGATCAAGAGGGTGGGTGCACCCATGTGTGTAGAAAGGGTGGGTCTGCCCCTGCGCTTAAGAGGAAAGCCACCGGGAAGCGGCTGTGGCTAAATCAGTAGGGCTCCCTTTTACCATATGGGAGGCCCCGGGTTCGGTTCCCGGGGCCTCCTGGTGAGGGCAAGCCTGCCCACATGGCGTGGTTGGCTGACCCAGCGAGCACAAGCAGCAAGGGGGGTAGAAATGAATAAATAAATAAAATTAAAAAAAAAAAAAAAAAAGAGGAAAGCCACCTGCTCTGGTACTTGGAGGGTTTGGTCCATGCACTCTGTTGTTCAAGGAGAGTGCTGTCACCTCAGTGCTTGGAGACAGTGGGGCCTGTTTCTTGCAAATAACCTGGCCACCATCCCCTTGGTCAAAGAGGGTGGGGCCTTGACCCCAGTGTTCTGGGAAGTATGGCTGCAGAGTAAGCACTTAGAAAGGGTAGGGCTGCTGCTTCAGCAGGCCCAGAGGACAAAACTTTGATCCACAGACGACTCTCACACCTTGAAATCTCATAGTCTGCCCTGCTGGGTTTTGGACCTGGACCTCTGACCCCTGTTTTCCTGCCAATTTCTCTCATCTGGTGGGAATGTTTATCATATGCCTGTCCCACCATTGTTTATTAGGAGCAGTAACTTGTTTTCAAGGTTTTATCAGTCCACAGATGGAGAGGAATTTTGACCCAGAATAGACCACACTCTTTACTGATTTTGTTGAGACTCTGTACTTAAATTATTACTGAACTGACTTAAGGCTTTTAGGATGTTGTGATGGAATGAATGTATTTTCCATGTGAGAAAAATATGTCTTTTTGGAGCCCAGAGGGCAGACTATTGGGGATTGAATCATGTCCCCCCACAAAAGGAATGTTCCTGTGGGTGTGGACCCATTGCAAACAGGATCTCTTTAAGATGTTACCTCAGTTAAGGTATGACCTAACTGAATCAGGTTGGGATTTAATCCAGATTACTGGAGTCCTTTATAAAGAAAGTCAAAGTCAGTCGGAGAAGAAGCCACGGAGAGCAGCCAGAAGCTGGAAGTCAACAGAACTTGGAGGAGAAAGGAGAATGTTACCATGTGCATTGCCATAAGGCAGATAAGCCAAGGAACCCCAAAGATTGTGAGCCCGCTAGAAGATACCAACTCCATGAGGACACAAACCTCTAGCCTCTGAACTATGATCCAGTAAATTCCTATTGTTAAGCCAATCATTGTATGGTATTTGTTGTAGCACCTGACAAACTAAAATATTGCCATTGCTAAAAACTTTTCTGAAAACTTGTCTTTTGAAAATAGCTTGATGAGTCCATTTGTTAGTTACCCAAAGAATTAATTTCATCATAGTCATACCTTACTTTTGACCTGAATCTTAATTTGATTTTTTTTTTTTTTTTTTTTTTTTTAAAGATTTTATTTATTTATTCGTTTATCCCCCCCTTGCTGCTTGTGCTCGCTGGGTCAGCTAACCATGCCGTGCGGGCGGGCTTGCCTTCACCAGGAGGCCCCGGGAACCGAACCCTGGGCCTCCCATATGGTAAACGGGAGCCCCACTGATTGAGCTACAGCCGCTTCCCTTAATTTGATTTTGAACTTGTGAACTTTATTCATCAGACTTGATTCAACATATGTTATGACTATTTCCACAGGTGAAATCTACCCTCAAAGACTTAAGGTTTTCCTTAATTGGTCAAACTTTTTTCAAAAGTAAACAGTTCCTCGGGGAGCTGATGGAGCTCAATGGTTGAGTGCTGGCTTCCCACATACAAGGTCCTGGATTCAATCCCTGGCTCCAGTACCTCCAAAAAAAAAAAAGGGGGGGGAACAATTCCAAAGAAGATTTCTAAAATCTCCCTAAGCAATAGTAACATCAGTCAAGTAAGTATATAGCCTCTTGGAGCAAATTTACTTGAATGTTAAAAAAAAAAAAGTCACTTTTATTATCTTGATACTAAATTCAGTCTTATCTGAACAAACTAAAATATAAGAGGTTTCTTAAATTTGGTTGATAGTGGTGGGGAGTGTTAATAACTTATTTTTTGAGATGTATAGTCTGTACCAATCACTTAATATTTTTAACCTTTACAATAACTCATTTTACAGTAAAAAATTATTTCAAAGACATTAGTTAATTAACTTGTCCAAGATCTTCAGTTAATCAGTGGTTAACCAGTATTTTCTGTGAATCAAAAAATTCATCCAGGGGGACGGATGTGGCTCAAATGGTTGGGCATCTCTCTGCCATATGGAGGGACCTGGGTTCGATCCCCCGGACCTCCCGGTAAAATAAAAAAAATAAATAAAAATAAATAAATAAATAAATAAATAAATAAATAAACAAAAAAAATCATCCATTCCATCAATACCAGCTATACTTCTGATTTCACAAGGTAGTAGACCTACATTTAAGAAAGATGATTTTTCTTAGTCTACTTTTAGAGAGAAGTACAAAACTATTTGATCACTATATTTCTGAATGTATTATTTGATATGTATATAAAATATTTGTAACTATGGAAGTTATGAAGCATAGTAATAAACACTTATGTGCCTATACCCCAAGTAAGTACTAGAACATTCCTGGTAGTATTGACCCTACCTTTGTGTTTCTTCTCATTTCCTATCCTCAGCCTTACTTTTCTCCCCAGAGGTAACCACTGCCCTTAATCTATTATTCCCTTGCTTTTTTTCCTTTTGTTTTACCACATATATCACTAAGGCATAGATTGTTTATGTTTGTTTATGAGTTTTATTAAAAAATAACATGGCTGCAGTGCATGTAGTATTATGTAATTTGATCTTTTCATTGAAAAGGTTCATTTTTACAATTTCTGTTGTGCGTAGTTTACATTTTTTTGTTTTACAAAAAAATACTGAAGTGAACATTCTTATATAATTTCTTGGTGCACGTGTGCAAGAGTTTCTTTAGGGCAGGCGTTCTTAACCTTTTTTATTCCATGGACCCTTTTGCCAGGTGAAAACCATAGACCCCTTACTAAGTCCACACTATACTGTGTATTATTTAATAAATATATCACACCCACACAAACACATCCCCACAAGAATAATGTTTTTTTGAATTTCAATTCAAGCTCATATCCCTTAAGAACCCCTGCTTTAGAAGCAGAGTTGTTGGTTTGTAGACTTTGTGCCAGATCAGATTATAACAGTTTCATAAGGTCATGCAACGTCATTTTCCAAAATAGTTGTGCCAGTTTATAATATGGTTTTTTGTTCACTTGCTATTTATTGTGAGATTTAACTCTTGCCAATCTGGTAGGTGTAAAATGATATTTTATTCTGACTTTTATTTGCATTTTTCTGATTATTGAGTTGAACATGTTTTCATGTTTACTAGTCATTCTTCTTCTGAGAAATAAGAATTTTATGTCTTTTGTCCATTTTTCTATTTGTTTTCTTATTTACTCGGGAGTTCTTTATATACTCAGTACTAGTCTTTTTGTTGTTTATGTTGCACATATCTTCTCCCAGTTTATGACTTGTCTTTACACTTTTTTTTTTTCATAAATGAAACAATATATTCAAATGAAAGTCCTTTTTTTTTTTGCCTTAAGAAATTTATCTATTGCAAGATCATAGTTTCTATATTTTTTTCTAAAAGTCAAAAAGTCTCTCACATTTAAGTCTTTAGTCCACCTGGAGTTAATGTGTATATATATGAGATCTATCAAAAATTCATGTTTTACTATATAGATAACAATTTATTGACTAATCCATCCTCTCAGAGACTTCAGCTAAATGCAAGTTTCCATGTAAGTGACTATCTGTGCTGGGACTTTCTTGACCTATTACATTGGTCAAGTTGTCTATCCAAGGCCAAATGACACATTATTTTAATACTATAACTTGATTATAGGTGTTAATACCTGGTAGGGAGAGTCTCCCTCCCTTAATTTTTCTTATGGAGTTATTCTTGATCTTTCACTCTTTCATTAAAGATTAGAATCAGTGTGTTCAAAAAAACAATTTTCAGGAGATTTTCTTCTTTTAAATTAGAACCACATTTAATCTAATCTGTAGATCAATTCGGGAGTATTGATAGTTTCTACAATATTAAATCTTCCTAGGTTTTGCTGCTTCTTGTTCAGGATAAGGGAGTTCCTTCTGTTTCTAGTTTCCTAAGCTTTTATTATTGGTGTTGGATTTTTTGAAATACTTTTTTTCCATCTCAACATAAGTGTTTTTTCTACTTTAATCGGGTAATGTAGTGAATTACATTTCTAGACCTTTTTTTTTTTTAAAGATTTATTTTTATTTATTTCCCCCTTGCTGCTTGTGCTCGCTGTGTCCATTTGCTGTGCATTTTTCTGTCTGCTTGTCTCCCTTTGTTGCATCATCTTGCTGCGTCAGCTCACTGAGCCACGCGGGCCAGCTTCACCAGGAGGCCCTAGGAATCAAACCCGGGACCTCCCATATGGGGAACGGGAGCCCAACCAATTGAGCCACAGCCACTTCCCCCATTTATATACTTTTAAATGTAAAACATTTGTGGGATAAACCCAACTTGATCGTTTAGTAGTACTTTTTAAAAAGATACACTCCTGAATTTTGATTGCTAATGTTTTGCTTAGTATTTTTGCATCTGTGCTCATAAGTGAGATTGGTCTGTAATTTTTCTTTCTAATAATGACCTTATCTGTCTGTTTTCACAGTTTTACTAGCCTCATAGAATAAGTTATGTAGTATTCTCTCTTTTCTATTCTTAGACATATTTAGCATAGAAACAATACATTATTGGAACATTTGATAGATATCACTTGGAAAACCACCTGGTCCTACAGTTTTCTTTTGTAGAAAACTTTCAAATTACCAATTAAATTTCTTTTTGTTTATAGGATCATTTAGGATTTCTCTTTCTTTTTGAGTCCGTTTTGGTAAGTTTTAATTTTTAAGGAATTCATCCATTTGGTCTTTGTCTTAACATTTTTTGTGTGTAAAACTGAGTATTCATTTATGTTTTAATTTCTGCTGAATCTATGGTCATGTCCCTGTTTTCATTCTTAATATTGTTTATTTGTGCCATTTTTTCTTGGTCAGTTTTTTTCAGAGGTTTTCTCTTGAAATACCATCATTTCTGGATACCACAAGTTTTGTGTGTTGTATTTTCATTAATGTTTATTTCTAAGTATTTTTAAATGTTCACTATGAGCTTTTCCTTTGACCTATGAGTTTAGAAGTATATTTTTAAATTTCCAATTTTTTATTTTTTGTTATTGATCAAAGATTGATCTATATGATTCTACTTCTTGATAATGTATTGGACTTCTTTTATAGTCTAGTTAATCTTTGTAATTTTTAATGTATTATTAAAAAGCTTTATTTACTCTCTAATGTTTTAGTGCAATTTTTGTATTTGTACATTATATCAAACTAGCACCATCTTGTTCAAGTCTTCTATAGTTAGCCATTATTTCTTTTGGCTTTTTGACTTATCAACCATGTGGAGGGCATTTAAAATTCCACATTATGATTTGTTTTCATGGTGTTTGTGTCTGCGTGTTGTTGAGGTTTTTTTGTTCCTGGAAGGGACAGTTCATGGGGCTCAAAATGCTCCTGATCTTGTAGACCTTGCCTCAGACCCTTTGCTCTCACTTGCTATTGGAGAAGGCAAAATCCCATCCAGTCTTCCTAACTTACCAGTGAGTGCCTTTGACTCTTTTGGGGATCACATACCCAGTTGATTTTCCCCTGCTCATTTGCTGATACCATACAGGTCTTATACCACAGGTCAGTGGTTTGTTGCCTCCTACTCAAATTTTGGAGTTCCTAGGATATTCTTTATAACACCTAGTTTGGTTAGGATATTATGATGGTTTAGAGCTGTATGTAGCCCCAGAAAAAACAGGTTCTTAAACTTAATCCATTCCTGTGGGCACGAACCCATTGTTAGTAGGACCTTTTAATGAGGTTACTTTAGTTAAGGTGTGTCCTATCCCAATCAGGATGGGTCTTAATCCTATTACTGGGGTCCTTTATAAATGGAATGAAATTCAGACAGAATTTGGGATAAGTCAAAAGCTGAAATTCAGTGGAGCCCAGAAGAGAATGGAGAGGCTGCCATGTTCACTGGCCCGTGAGGAGCCAAGGACCAAGGATTGCCTGTAGCCAGTCCCCAAAAGCCACAGTCTTTGGGGAGAAAGCATTCGTTGATTATGCCAATTTGGACATTTTTCTGCCCTCAAAACCACAAGCCATTAAGTTCCCATTGTTTAAACCATTCCTTTGCATAGTAAGAAAACTGTTTATTGTGAATGGGTTTTTAATTTTATCTTACTTGTGTGAGGCTTTTTGGGGTGATTTATGGTAATCCAGAAATTTTACCGGCACCACCATTATCTTCCCAGAACCCATATCTCTTGTCTTTTAATGACGGTTTTTATGAGTTTTCCCTTTGCCCCTTTCTGTTCTTTTAGTGGTTAACTTTGAAAACTTCAATACATTTTTATTTAAGAATCTAATGTTAATCAGTATGCTAAATGCCTCCTTGAAACACTAAACTTTAGGACACTAACTTTAATCACCTTTTTCCAACCATTGTTGTCTAGTATTTTAGCTGTTTTCCAACCCACAATTTAAACATTATTTTTACCTTACCTATGTTTGTTTGGGTTTACTTTTCTTTTGTGTATTTCAGTCATTCCTTCTGAGGTTATTTTCTTTCTAAAGGATGTGTTTCTGGAAGAAATCACTTAAGGGAAGTTCAGCTCAAAGTAATCTCTTTTTTGTTCATCTTAAAATGTCTTTATTTTATTGTCATTCTTGTTAGTTTTACTGGGTGTAACTCTACTTTATTAGAATTATACCCAGTAAATACCGAGTTTTCTCTCAATATATTGAAGTTTTTATTCCACTGGCATCTGGTTTCCTTTGTATTTTAAGTAAGCTGCTGTCTTATAGTCTTTTTTTTTTTTTTTTAAATGGGGTATCTTTTCTTTCTGCTGCTGCTTAAAATTTTTTTAATCTATTCTGATCTGTAGTTTCACAACGGTGTGTTTAGATATCGCTTCCTTCTTATTATTCCTACTTAGTATACATTGTGCTTTTTATATTTGTGGATGTATCTTTCTCTGAACATTTCAGCCATAGGATCTTTGAATATTGCTTTTCTGTCTTCTTTCTGGGACTTTTGAACTATTTACCAATTCTCACTTCAACTCTGTGTAATCTGCTGTTAAATTTATCCATTGAAATTTTTATTTCAATTTTTATATTTTTCATTTCCATAATATAACAGTCCCTTAGAACTTTGATCTGCTATAAATTCATAAATATGACTCTAAAGTCCTGATATTCAGAATATAATTGCATTCTGCCTGAAACTTTATAACATTTCTTTAAAAAAATTCTAAAATAAAAAATAAAAACAAAACAAAAATTATCTTATTTAAAATTTTAAAATAAAAAATAAAAAAAATTATCTTATAATGGTGATTGGCCAAAAGTAATTAAGTTCTTACCTGACCGTAAATTCCTCAATTTCCCTCATCCATTTGCAAATGATCCTTTTTCCTGCCTGGAAACCAGTGCTCAGGACTAAATGATACAGCAGTTATTTGTGTTCCTTTCTAACACATAGTGTCCTTAATTTTCTTTCTCCCACTTGTTTCATTCCCAGTACCTATTCTTGTGGGTTAATGCAGTACAGAATCAATGTACTTTTTCGGGGGTTGGGGGGAGTTGCTGTTTTGGGGTCAGCTTTTACTGATGTATACTTTACATACTTTGAAATTCACCCATAATTCACTGATAAATTTATAGAGTTGTGCCAACATTCCCATAATCCAGATTTAGAATATTTCCATCACCTGCCCTTTGGCAGTCAGTGCCCACTCCTCTCCTCCCCACGTCTCACCCCAGCAAACACAGATCTGCCTTCTGTCTCTATACATTTGCCTTTCTGGATATTTCATATGAATGAAATCATACTACATATAGTCTTTTGCATCTGGTTTCTTTCCCTTAGCATGTTTCTGAGATTCATCTCATCCATATTGTAGCATTTTTGTTGCTAAATAGAATTCTCTTATATGCATATGTTACATTTAGATTGTTTCCATTTTTTGGCTGTTATGCATAATGCTGCCATGAATGTTCATGGTCTGTGTGATCATGTTTTCATTTATCTTGGGTTGCATGGTTAATTTGATTTTTAACTTTTTAGGAAACTGCAATCTGCCATCTAAAGTGGTTGCATGGACACAGAGAGCAGACAGCGACTGAAAACGGGGGCAGGGGGTGAGTGATAAGTAAAATAAATCTTAAAAAAAAATAAAGTGGCTGCATGATACTAAATTCCCAACAAAATATGAGGGTTCCAGTTTCCCTACATCCTAACACTTGATACTTTTCTTTGATTATAAGTCATTCTTTTGGGTATAAAGTGATACCTCATTGTGGTACCTCAAAATACTTGAAGCAGCTTTTTTTTCCCTAGAGGAAATGGTTGCCCCCTAGTGGCATAATCTGCACATTACACTTGGGAAAAGGGAAAAGAGCACTAAATGAGCAGCTTACACTCTACGTGTTAAAATTTACATTCGTTTCAAGGGCTCACCGTAGCTGAAATGTTTAGGACAAATTGAGCTGAGATTCAAAATGTTTCCCTCATTACTACTATTAATGATCTTCTGGAGCTAGGCTGGGTTGGTTGTGGCTTTTACTTAATCCCACATTGTGCATTATAGTGAAAACTAGTCCTTTATGCTTCAGATCTTGTCCGTTTCATGTACTGAGATATGGAATGGCTGATGCCTGTGAAGGGGAGAAAAAGTTGGGCCAGAGATGGATTTGCTCTACTTAAACCCAATGTGTCCTTTCAAACCAGAGCAAGCAGAGTAAATCATTCTTACTAACGGAATGAATGTAAACTCTTAATAATTGCATAGAAATGGAGTGTGGTGGCATCTTGGTATTTTCACATAACACTTTGTAAATATGCCTGTGGGAAGTTATAAAATTTTAGGAGATTGGGTCTGGGCTGTCCCCAGGCTCTTTGGGCCCTGCCAAAAGGGCAGTGCAATATGGACACTGGAAATAGTGAAGAAATTGAGCCAAGAAGCCTGGCCAGAGATTTACTTACTTAAGGAATGTGTTTTTGGTAAGTAAAGAAAGATTTGGCTTTTGGGAATTAGGGTAGTAGAACCATACATTTAATGGTTTAAAGAAAGAACCTGGGCGTTTTGCCTTAATGCAACAGAGATATCTCATGGCATATGTTGCACTTTTTTTTAGTATGGAAGAGAATATACATCCGTGAATTTCCTAACCTTTTGTGACTTAGATGTCTGACCCACCTAATAAATGCATTTTACTGCTCTGACATGTTTATAAAATGATCATGTATACTCATTTGTGTATGTGTGTATATATGTGTTTAAAAAATGCCTGCACACAGAAGAGTAGAGTTTGATGAATGGGCCTTCCCATGGTTGATTTGACTCCAGGCCAAGCCATCTGTGTGTGACTTTTTGGTACAAAGTGATTCTACTCCATAGTAAATATGGTACAGCCCACTTATTTTATCAATCAGGGAGTGGAAAAAAGGATATAAGGGAAAGTTTACCAACTTCAGAATAAGCATTAGATGAGGGAGGGAGAATTAAAATATTCTGGCATTAAAATATTAATTTTTAAACAGTAAACCTGTAAAGTGGTACATATGTTTGCCTATCTAGTTCTGAAGTCAGTTTTAAAGACAATGTTCTAAATTTGTTTTGAACGATGGTAGCAAATGTGTGAAAAAAAAAAAAACCCAAGATGACTGTTTTGAAGATATTTATTTCTCCCTACCCCTTTGTTGTTTGCACTTGCTATCTGTTCATTTTCCTTGTTTCTTTAGGAGGCACCAGAAACCAACCCAGGACCTCCCATGTAGGAGGGAGGTGCCTAATCACTTGAGCCACCTCAGCTCCTTGCTTTGTTGTATCTTATCGTTTTTCTTCTTGTCTCTCTTGTTGCGTCAGCTTGCCATGCCTGCCCGTTGTGCCAGCTCACTGTCTTCCTTTAGGAACCAAACCAGGGACCTCCCATGTGGTAGACAGGAGCTCAATCACTTGAGCCACATCTGCTTCTCGACAATGGTCTTTTTTTAAAAAAAGATTGTGGCAACGGATGTAGGCCATTTTAAATCAGCACACACCACTAAAAACTGAGTGGGAGAGAGTGTGGTCTACAGTGTGAACTGTGGTCTATGGTTGGTGGCAAGGCTCCAGGATGTGTAAGTTCATTGAGGGTGGTGGGCCACACTGTGGGAGATGTTTGTGTGGGATGTGGTGGGAGGTGTGGGAGGTGTGGGAGGTGGGCAACATGGGAATCCCAGTGGGTTCCGTGTAATATTTTGGGTAATCTAAGCACCTCTTAAAATATATGTATATACATATATATAAATAACATTTTTGTAAGCAAATACACATATATGCATATATATTTATAAAAAAAAAAAAAAAATTATTTCTCCCCGTCTCGTTTTTGTGCTCGCTGTCTGCTGTGTTCTTCTGCATCTGCTTGTCTTCTCTTTAGGCAGCACTGGGAACCAATCTTGGGGCCTTCTGGAGTGGGGAAGAGGTGTTCAATTTCTTGTGCCACTTCAGCTGCCTCATCTGCTGCATCTCTTATCGTCTCTCCTCTGTGTCTCTTTTTGTTGTGTCATCTTGCTGTGCCAGCTTTCCATGCAGGCCAGCACTCCTGCACAGGCCAGCCTGATTTTTCAACAGGAGGCCTGGGAATCAAACCCTGGACCTCCTATATGGTAGACAGGAGCCCAATCACTTGAGCCCCATCCATTTCCCGACAATGGTCTTTTTAATAAGTCTGTTTTTAACTTTAGCACATAATGGTTAACATGGAAATTACTAATAGTTCATAGATTTTAGGATATCATATATTTCAACTTCTTTCTTTTTTTATTATAGATGAGAAAATAGAGTACCAGATATACATGTAATTTGCAAAAGGTAGAAGATGATTATTAATTGCCATATGTTTTGCCTGGATATTGAACTGTGAGGGTAACATGCATTCAGCCTTCAAAGCTATCACCTTCTTAGCTAAAATTTTATTCTGCCTCTCTACTCTCTTTGGCTTGGAAGAACCTGGGAGCACTTATGCTGTTGTCTGTTTCAATTACCATTTCCTGTTTGGTGGGATTTTAACCTTTAAAGCTTACTCTTTTATATTGTTCATGATTTTCAAAAATGTATTTTATGCTGGTTTCTGTAAAAGTTATCACATTAAATTATACTTTAATTTTTAAAAGTTTAACAAAATGTAAAACAGTACAGTCCTCATAAACAGAATACAAATAAGAAAAAAACCAACAACAACAACAAAAAAACTGTCAATTGCTGCAACCAGTAGAGGTATACCAGGTCTTGACTACTGGTAAATGGAGAAAATCTATAGGGCAACATGTAAAGTAACATGAGACAGAGAAAATCCCTCATGCTAGTCATTAGAAGAGTTTCTAGTGCCTGCAGATTCTCAGGTCTTCCTTCTCAAGCTCCAGTTCACAATTTCTATTCACAGTCCAGTCTTACAAACCTCAGTCTTATTGTCTCTAATATAATCCAAAAACAGGCAGATGTTAACAGTGTTAAGATACTGGCTGATGGTGACACTAAAACAGCTTATAAAACCCATAACACTTCTTCCAATTCATTCTCATAAGCAAAACTCCCATCATAACTTCAAGTCAGACAAATTTATATCATTACCTGGGCTTCACTACTAGCTTCTTGCTTGACCATGGACAAATTACTTATCTTTGGTATAGCTCTATTTTATCATCTGTAAAGCACGATGAGGACTAATTTGAAATGTTTTAGAGATGCAAACTATGGAAATTACATAGCACATGTTGTGGCTTAACACGTTTTCCCCTTTTCCACACTTCCTTTTTAGGTCATTGTTTTAGGAATGGAAATGCATCATAAATGTAGTAAATGAAAAAATACTGGGTGGCTATGTTTTGTGAGGAATTCAGTTAAAAAAACATAGAAGGCAAGTGTTGTTCTTTGGCGACAGATAAGCTGGGCTGTCAAGCTTGAGATAACCCAATCCAAGGAGTGTAGCCATGGGGTGTTATGTTTAAAATAGTGACATCTTAATATGTTAGGGAAAACTCACTGGAGGTAGAAACAAATGGTTATTTGAACAGAAAGCACCAGATCTGAAGTTGCCTGTCACCATCAAGGGAGAAGAGACATGCCGTCCAGAAACTGGGCACCCTGACCTATGCTGCCTACATACATTCTGAAGCATGTCACTTGATACAGGAATCACTCCAGCTATTTGAGTGGATGAGAATATTTCTCACAGGGATGAGAAACCAGAATCTTCCTTGCTTTTTTTACCTTCATTTAAAATAAGCAAATATCAGGTAAACAGGACTGTAGTCAAGTGAAGCTCAGAACTGACATCTGACAACAAAATTTTTTTAGATTTGATCTCTATGGGCCATAGAGATAAACCATGGTGAAATTCATTCTGTGCATGCAGTGGATTTCAAAACCATGCCACCTTACAGTTTCTACTTTATCTTGTATGGATGTTATTTGTTTGGACAAGTAATAAGTTTTAAAGATGAATGGGCTGGGGAAGGATAGAGGGATTGAGAGCTGACTGCTAAGGGGTGTGGAGTGTTGGTTTTTTTTTTTTTTGAGTAAAAAAATTGTCTAAAATTTTTTGTGGTGATGAGTGTTACAATACTGTGACTATACTAAAAGCCATTGATTATATATTTTGGATAGATTATAACATATGTGAATATATCTCAATAAAACTGTTTAAAAATAAATGTGTAAGAATAGCCAGAAATGGGAAGTGGATGTGACTTAAGTGGTTGGGCATCCATCTACCATATGGAAGGACCCAGGTTCGATCCCCAGGACCTCCTGGTAAAATAAAGGCAAGCAGGCAACCCGGGCCCCGCACGGAATGCGCGGCAAGCCACATAGCAAGATGAGAACGCAAGAAGAGAGACATGGGAGAGCCAAGGCAAGATGTGACAGAAACCAGGAACTGAGGTGGCACAAGTGAGAGGGTGCCTCTCTTCCACATTGGAGGTCCCTAGGATCGAATCCCGGTGAAGCCAGGAGGAGAAAAAATGCTAAGAGAAGGCAAAAGAAACAGACACAGATCACCCAGTGAATGGACACAGACAGGAAGGGGGGGGGGAACTCATAGAACTGTTCACCGAAAAAGTTAAGTGAATTATAAAAAAAGCCAGAAATAGCAGCTATGTATGGTAGGAGAAGCATAGAGGGTTTGAAGAATTTTCTTGTCTGTTTTTTATTATTATTGAAATAATGAAAATGCTCAATAATGATTTATGTGATGGACGCAAAACTATGTGATTATACCAAATATTATTGATTATAAACTTTGGGTGAATTGTATGCTTTATTAAAATGTATCAATAAATGGATTAAAAAAAAAAAAAGATGAGTGAGGCTTCAAATGCTGAAGACCTACTAAGTCAGTGACATGCATGGAGTCATCCTCACAGGTTCATCACTGCCTCCTATAGAGTTTTGGGGGGACAAAAGGTAGAGGTAAGGAAGGATTGTTGTAGGTGCTCATGGATGGTGACTGCTATGGTATAGACAGTGGGGCAAACTCAGGAAGAGTCATGCAGGGGTTTGGGGGCAATCAACAACTCAGTCCAAGTGTCTTAATTTACAAATTAGAAAAAGAGAACTTCATAGAAAATAAGCTAAATACAGAAACAAGCATGCCACAGAATCAGAAACACAAATGTATAACAAAACGGTCAACTTCATTTGTCACCAAAGAAATACACACTGAAATAGTGTAAGATTGTTTTCCACACTGTACCCACAATTGGCACAAGTAAGCTCATCCACAATTGGTGCAAGAGCTTTTTTTTGGAGAGGTAGTTTGAAGATACCAGAATTTAAAATTTGTCTTACCCTTTGACCCAGACAGTCCCCTTTAAGGAATTTATCCTATAGGAATACTTGCAAGAATACATGAAGATGTGTATACCAGGTTTCTTTCAGTAAAGCATTGTAACAAAATATGGGGGTGGAGGGGTGTTGTGACCATAATGGGGGAATGTTTAAATGATTGGCATGAGAACTGGTATAAAGTTAAAGAAAAAAACAAAAAACATCATAGTATATCCAAATTTATATTTTAAAAACAGTATAAGTGCCAATAAGTTCTGGAAGGAGAGTTAATAGCCAACCTAATGGCTATTAACTCTGGAGAGGAAAGGATGAAGTAGACTTGCCCTTGTACTTTTTGCTTTGTATACGTCTGTATCATTTGACTTTTTTTCCCCCTTTTCTATTTGTAAATCGATGTGAAAACAGGATTTTTAAAAAAAATTCCAAAATGATTCTCATGTCCAATAGCTAGGCTTGGAAACGTCTGCAAAACCACTACCAGGTCACCTATTTGCTCCCTCTCTTACATTGAGATGGTTGTCAAGTCTTCAGTTGCAATCCTGAGTACCAGGTGACACCTGCACAAGGATTTTATTCAAAGACTACATGACAAAGACCGGAATGTAGGGCATTTTAGTCAACTAAAGACATTTTTTTAAAAGCCAATTTAGTTTAGTACACTTGGTTTTCCACATCCAAGAGTGTGTATACATGTAGAAAAATGTGTGTCCATGCTTGTTTTATTGTGTATGTGTTGTTGCTTAGAGGATACAGGAATATTCAGCAGTGGAGAGATATAAACCGATAATGGTTTCTACCTCCTACACATTAAGGTAAATGAAATGTTAGGACTGGGCCCCAGTAACAGGGATGATTTAAAGCACTTACCCAGAGCAGACACACCATATTTTAAAGCTAAAATAGAATTGTCTGTTTAGAAAGTATTTCAATTCCCCACCCTCCAGTCTGTTAGGACACAGGCCTTTATTATCAGAGCCTTGGTGTCTCACTACAGTCTTGCTTTCAGTGGAGTGTGGAGTCTGTCTTATTAAGACAGACTAGGTGGGTACATTTACTAATCACAATCAAAGTAATGGCAAATAAACCTCCAATTATATTCTGATAAAGATTCACTAGACTTCAAAAGTTGGAATGGATTTAAGGGTTCTAGATGCTGCCTACATGACTTAATTAAAAGTAGGCTGCAATTAAAAAAGAAAAATGTAGGCTACAAAAAGAATGATCTAATAATGAAGTGATGAATGCACAACTATGTGATTATAATACCACTGATTGTACATTTTGGATGGATTGTATGGTTTATTAATGTATCAATAAAATTGACTTGTTTTTTTTTTTTTTAAAAAAAGGCTGGATTATGACAATTTACATTCCCAGCCCTGGCAAATAGTGACTAAATATCTATTTCAAATAGTCCACGCTCCAAATGAGCCTAAATATGTGCTAATAATTACATTATCACCACTACTTACCTCACATAGTTGTTGCCATTATTCAGAGGAATGTGTAATACTGCCCTGCGATGTCTGGGAAATAGCAGTTATGTATATCATCATCAAGATAACAAGAGCAATAACCACCAGGAGGACATCGGTAGAAATCTTAAAAAAAAAAAAAAAAAAAAAAAAAGCAAAAAAACACAATAAAAACTGAAAAGCAAAAGATAAAGTGTAGGGAAATATTTGTAACATAATCCCTTCCTCCATTAGCAGAATCTATCTAGTGGTGAACACATTCCGTATTACTTAAGTGAGAACAATTTTCCCCACATCTCCTACCTAGATGGGCACTTGAACTGGGTCTAATACTGGTCACATAACCCATGCACTTCAAATGGCAACTTGACGTGTGTATGTGTGTGTGGGGGGGAAGAATTAGAACCATAGGGGGGGAAAAAGTAAGTTAAAACAAGGACACCATTTCCCACCTCTCATTTTCCAAACATAATATTCAAAGGTAGGTGAAGGAATAGGAAAACAGATAATCTGAAAATACTGCTGGGGGAGTATAAATTAATACTTTTCTCAGGGCAATTTGACCAGCAAAAGCCCTTAAAACATACTTACACCATTCTGCGGTTCACAATGAAATAACTGATTCAAGCAAGGATCAGCCATGCATACTAAATCACTAAGTGAAAGGTTGTGGGGAGAGGTAAAAGCCCATATATAGGAGAGTTCTGGTGAGCATATCTTAACCATGACTCAAATTAGCATCACTAATAGTTGGAGAACCATTTTAGGTGCCTCCTGATGCAGTGCAACTTGAACTATTAACAGCTTCACCCATGAAGGATTCTTGCCACATATAATCAAGCCTCTAGACTTAATTTCCTATTTACAGGGATTACAGAAGACAGAGGAATGATTTAAACGACATTATGGGAAACCATGGGGTGGTCACCTCATTGGGGAAAAAAAAAAGTGGAAGGACCATTCTGGATTGAAAGTCCAAAGAGATAATGACCAAATGCAGGGCATTTGACTGAATCCTGGTTTGAAAAAAAAAAAAAAAGCTATGAGACATTTTGGGGACAAGTGCAGAAATTTGGACTGAATATTAAACATTTTCTATGATGCCCTTTTAGGATATGCATGTTGAAATTTTCAGGGGTGAAATATGTCTACAACTTACCATCAGCATAAATATGCAATGCACATATTTTCATAAAGAAAATGTGATAAATTGTTGAATCTAAGTGGCAGGTACTTAAGTGAACATTGTATTATTCTGCTTTTCTATATTTTGCAATTTTCAAAATAAAAATTGGGGAAAAATGTGTCTTCTCACACTATAAGTCCATTGCTAGGAATTTATACCAAGAAAATAGTTGGGATTTGCCCAGATATTTTTACCATGGGGATGGTCATGGAAGTATGCATTAAAACATCCCCAAATTAGAAATAATCTAACAAGGGGAGTGGTTAAATAAACTATGGTATAACTATACAATGAACAATACCACTGACATTTAAAGTTCTAATAGACAAATATAATGACATGGAAAGTTTTGATGAAAAAGCAGGTTAAAACCCAGGAGAGAGTTAGGACCCATCTTTCAAAGTTTAGTTCAAATGAAATTTCTTCCCTGAAGCTTCTCTAAATCAGAATTAAAATGTTCCCTTTTCCCACACTTGGCATGACATGCCTTGTACAACAGTTACTGCTGACTGTAACATTACTGTAAGTTTGCAGAGGGTGGGTTCATGTTTATTCATTAGGACCAGTATAAAGTTCTAAAGTACAAGGACAGGTCAACCTAATTTGTGAGGAAGAACAAAAGTATGAAAAAGGAAGAGGTGTAGAATAAGTTCTTTACTGGATGGTCAGTTATGGGGATATTACAGTGCAGGGTGGAGAAGATAAATTAAAATAGCATCAATTTCTGAATGTTTTCTCTATGCCAAGCACTAATGGTAAGCACTATCCACATATTTCATGAGGTCATTGCAATCATATCAGGTAGACATCCTATCAACAGTTTATAAATGAGAAAAACCCAGATAGGTTATATAACTTACCCAAAGTGACAGCTAGCAAACTGGAGAGCCAAGATTCAAATCCAAGATGTCAGATTTCAGTGCTTAGGTCTGTTCCCATTTCATAAAACCACTGGGGTAGAGTATTATTTCTTTAGGGGTGGCAAAGAATAAGAGACCAGATAACCTTTAGAGTCCTTCCAGCACTAATTTTCTATAAACTGTCTACACAGCAAACAAATGGAAAATCGGCAAACTTGGTATGGTGGTTTGAAGTTGTATGTACCCCCCCAAAAAAACAGTCTTAAATCTAATCCATTCCTGTGGGATAAACCCATTGTAAGTAAGATCTTTTCATGAGGCTACTTCAGTTAAGGTGTGACCCACTTCATTCAAGATGGAATTTAATCCCATTACTGAATTCCTTTATGAGCGCCACAGAAGAAAATCAATAAAACCTGGCAGAGGAAGGAGAGGCCAGCAGATATCACCATGTGGCAGAGCCACCAAGGATCTCTGGCAGCCGGGTCTTTGGGAAGAAAGCATCGCCTTGATGATGCCTTGATTTTCACAGCCTCAAACTAATAAATTCCCATTGTTTAAGCCAACTATTTTAATGGTATCTGGTTTAAGCAGCCTAGGAAACTAAAACACTTGGTCACTGCTGCACCTGGCAATTGATGGCAGGCTCAGAAGCCACATTGGTGCTATTAGGCTAATTTATGGGTGATTACAATCTTGGAAAGAACCCAAAAAGAAGGATGAGCTACCCTCTGCCCTCATTTCTTTCCCCCTTTCAACGGTAAAAACATATTGTTACTGAATGCACATTACTTGGTGTGAAACTCTGGATATAAATGGTAATTTCATAAAGCAATAACTATTTTAAAATTATTTTATTCAGAAAAAGTGAAAGCATGGATCCGACTCCAGAAGATTTCTCTGAATTTTCATTTATTTTTACAACTCAATCCTCTTGTGAAAAGGAAAGAATTTGAAGATGAACAAGTTGATTACATTTTTTTTTAAACAGCAATTAATCCTCATGATAGAGAACAACAAACAAAAGATCTGTGGCACATTATCTTTGGAAAGATCTTTTGCAAATTTTTCTTCTAAAAAATGAAAACTGTAATTCTCTCACAGATCAGGTATGTCTCTTTCAAAGGACTATACAAGGCAGCTAAATTTTATTCACAAAAGCCCCAAGTTGCAGTTCCGTTGTTGGAGTAGATAAAATACATGGAGTCCCCCATATTAATCTATGTTGCACGTCTTCCCATCAAGAGCATCACTGCTTCCCTATCCTACATACAAAATCATTGTGGTGAATAGACAGCTGGCACATTATTCCACAGTAATGAAAGAAAAATTCATATTAAAGATAGGCCAGTGATTTTTCAACTGGACAATTTATTCCTTTTTTAAACAATTTTAATACCAAGATTTGACTTCCTCTAAAGTTATAAGAAACCAAAAAATATATAATATAATATAATATATAATGGTAATAAATAAAAAAGGCAACCCTGCTCAGGTATCATCTAAAACATGATCACATTCAGGAAAAAAAAAAATTTAAACAAGATTTGGGACACACGTACCTACTCTCACACACATGCTCACACACACACACCAATAAGAACAGTGTATACTTGATATCTTGGGTGGTGGGGATGTGCAGTAATTTTAACAATACATGTTGATGGCCTGAACAAAAGGTGAAGTTAATACTGCCTGTGTTAAGCATCACATAGACATCTACTTTAGCAAAGCAAATTATCTTCCTTAGGCCAGCCACGGCCCGCTCTGACCAGTGCAGCTCAGCCAGCCTTTCTGTCAGTGGTATTATTCCCCAGGCCGATAAAGTCATTTACAGGATCACAGGAGTCGCTTGCTTCCTCCCTACCCCCTAGGCTCCTTGTATAGGCACTTCTCTATCCATCATAGTACCTGTTGATATCAGATGCACAGTGGGACAGAATATAGTGTGATTTTCCCCTGGACTATAGGAAATTTAAAGCCACTTTAGAAAGGTGGTGGGTGGTGCTAGTTACCTCATCATAAATAGGAACTAAAGAGCATGGCCCATGCCCTCATATCATGAAGAGATGTGCATTTTCAGTTGCTGAGAAACCAACACAACTACACTGCATTTTTGAGGTTTACATGGTAGCAATACCATTTGCAATGTTTAAAGCAGAATCCCCAACCTTATGTTATTCTGCTACTCCACCTCCACCCCCCACCCCAACAAAATGTCAAAAATTAAAAAGGCACAGGAAAACACCTTACATCCATTAATTCTAAACGGGACCAAAAACACACAAAAAGAGGCAACCCACTAGAGAAAGGGAAAGAACAAGTACCGCCATAATCGGATCGTGACAACACTCCATCCACAATGCACAGCTCTCACTTCCCTGCAAGAAAATCTATACATCTGTGTTTCCAAAAGAAGCCCAAATTATTTTTGCAAGATTTAAATACAGCTAATTGGTGGTGGAGATTAAGAGTGCCATAGATGAAGTGGCAAAGTTTTTTAAAGATTATGTGTAGGGTCTGGGAAAAAATACTACTAGGAAAAAAAAAAGAATCTGTGGTGATGATTTTTTTTAAGTACATTTCTTTTTTAAAAGCCCAATATCAAGCCTTATTTGATTCATTTACCTTAAGATTTGTAAATACACCTCAAATTTCATGAACCAGAAGAATAAAAGGTGCAAGACCCTCTTAACATCTCCTAATACCATGGCAAGATAAATATAGCATTATGCAAAATGAGGCTTGGTCAATAAAGGTACAATAAATATATCCGTTTCAGTTAGTTCTTATTATCTGTGTGGTATATCACATATTTATATAATCTCAGCCTTCCCTATGTCAGATATAAGAGTATTGTTTGTTCTGGAGGGCACAATAGCTTCCTTTTTGCTTCTAAAAATTATTGAACAGGAATAATAATATTAAATAGTAAGCTCCTAATCTTACTAACATTAATATTTAAGATACGAATTAAAGCAAGTTTTCAGCCAGAAAGGGATAGTTTGTCAGCTTCTAAATACACTGTGCCTTGGAATTAAAGGTTTTAGAACAATGGAGGTAACTGTGGTCTAATCTGTCTAGAAGAAATAACTACACATTATGGTCAAGGTCCTTTCATTTTAAAAAATGAGATGCTTTTCCCAATCAGTGTTGTCGAATTATCCTCCTGTTTCAATTCTATTCCTGACGCTATGCTGGCTGCACCCTCCCTTTCTCCACCACCGCTAGCATGTGGCCTATGTTTTTCACATTCTTAACCCAGTGTAATTTGGTAAATTTCAGGAAAGTGTTTTTCATTGTTTAGTAGGGCTCCTAGTCTAACTAAAATAGTAAGTTCATTCATTCACATTTTAATTATTTCCAGTAAGGACAGAAATATTCAACACTTTTAAAAGTAAAACAGTGTTCTTCCATTTCCTATCAAACACAGACACATATTACACACACACACACACACACACACACACACTCTCTCTCTCTCTCATAAAACTGTAGTGCCAAAGGCAAGATTTTACACTCTATATTCACTCCTCAACATGTTTTAAAATCTCTATATTTGTCTCATTGTGAAGCATATTGTTATAACTTCACATATTCAAAGGCTTAATTTTATAATGCAGCCCTATCAATTATCTGTCTCAGCACAAATTTTGCCTTTGGAAGTTTAAGCATGCAGTGAAAAAGTGCAAATGATTTTTAAAAATCCTTTAAATTTCTATATACAACTGTAACAGCAAAAAGACCTTGTGAACATTAAGGATTCAACAACCACTGCCTTTTGCATACTCTTACTAAAAAGGAAGCCATTAGGAATTCTCTTTTAGGTATAATGCACGTTGCAGTAAGAATATGAAATAGCCAATAAACAAAATAGTAAATACCGATCTATGCAATTTTTTTTAGTTTCGTAAGGGACAAATAAATTTTTAATATAGAGATCAGAAAAAAACCACAAAGAATAAGGCCACTGAAAAAGTGATCCATTCTTTAAGACTGGTTGAGAAATCCATTTGGAAATGTTTTCAGTCAAGGGAACATCGGGGCGTGCTGACAGAACACACACTGCAGCACTATCTGCATAGATCAGATCAGTCATAATGAACATGACCCTTCACCATTTATAGTGGCTTGTTTGGGGAGTGCTAGGGAGAAGGGAATGGAGACAGCCACAGGAATAAGGAAACAAAGATGTTAACTAATCACATATGCCTGATACTGGTGCTTGTCCCCCACAAATAAGAGTTGGACCTACCATGCCACAAACATATAACCTATCAGGCAATTATTGTTCATTAGCAACAGGTTGTTTTTTAAACCAGTAGTTTAAAAAGGACCATGGCTTTGCCTTAGAACACCGTAAATGAAACCAGTTCATTAGGATCATGCACCAATGTCATGCTCAGATATTACTACTGCTGAAACTCTCTAAACATGACCTAAACATGAGGTAGCAGACCTCTGACCTAGCTGGTGATAGCAAAAGAACAGGCTTCACAACAATTAAATACTGGGTTCAGGGGGGTCACTGGCATCCTCTATACATCCCAAGAAAGTTAAAGATGGTACTTCCTTTTTCGTAAATAAATGAACTTATGAAAATGTCAAATATGTTTGGTAGGAAACAGTCCACGTAGGGTGACAGAAAGAGGCTGAAGGGGGTAAGAGAATTAAACAATTTTAGAGCTAACACCCCTCAACTTTAATACACGTGCAAATTCTACTTCTTTCTAAAAGGGATAAAAAAAAGAATTGGCTTTTGAAAACGCCGCATTCAAAATAATGTTTCTGATAATAACCTTCAAAGTTTCAATGAAAAAGAAAACCTGTGCTTATGGGCACGTGGGAATTCTGAATGTGTTCTTTCCTTTTCAGGTTATTCAGAATGAACTTGGTTTACTGTATATAGCATGGCAATAATAACTTAAGGGAAGGCCACGGTTTTTCTTCAATCTAATCAAATCTAGTTGATTGAGAACACTCTGGAGTAAAGGCATGTGGTGACAGATTTTTAAAAAGTCTAATTAACTACTCCAAATCTCCACATACTCTCAGGAGTTAATTTTCTCTAGACAATCAAGGGCACTGATAGTCTAGTTTTGCTATAAATATAAAATAATTTGTAGCAGAAAAATATAGCCTCTCTAAGTAGTAGATTTCATTTTTCTTTGTTCACTGACAAAACTCTGAGTTGGTTAGACAACACGAGTTACCATAAAACTGCAAACCACAGTTCAGCACCTCAAATTCCAGCTCTACTTAAAAATTAAAAAGAACTTGAGCCATCTGGTCAGATATAAATGTAGGTTCCCTCCTTCCCCATGGTGACTGCCTTGTTAAGATAGTCCCTTTCACTGAAGCCCGGGATGGAATCACAGCGCCAAGTCCTCCCTAAGTTCATGGAGATCTCAAGATGGCTCCCTGGTGGCTGCTGCTCCTCTCTCTCCTCTGCTCTGGGCTGATTTTTAGCACAGTAATGGAGAAATCAGAGCAGTGTTGAATGTACAGTACTCCAGGCAATGGGGGTCGCCTTCGAATCTGTAAATTGTGGCAATACTTGGTATTATCAAAGTCACTGTTCATTGACTGAAAGTGGACTTTGGTGGAGTCCTTCACCACTTATGTTTTATTGATGACTGTTGGAATTTATTGAACACATATTCCCCTCAAAACTTAAACAAAAACAAAAAAAGCATCCACAAAACCCTACACCAAAAACCATCGTTAAAAAAAAAAAAATTCCTTCTGGGAATGGACTAGTGTGGCTTCTGAGATGATGTAAATTTGCTTTCAGAGTTGAAATTGCTTCTCCTCACCTCATTTCATTTGCAAACTTTCATCCTGCTGGTTAAAAAAAATATATGGAAATGTTTCTAGACCATTCATACGACCATTGCACTTCTGTCTTTCAGTTAGGAAAGGCAAGATCATCTCTGCTTCTGCATAACCATAGTGTCCAACCAATGATCTCACAGTTCTTGAGAATTTAAGTGGACAGATGTCCTCGCCATCTCATGGTACTTCTCTTCTCGAGTTTGGTGTCCTGATGAGACAAATGTCCGAACTGTTTTTGAGGCTTCCAATGTGCAAAAAAGTTCCCAAGAAACTGAATCAACTTGGGCCTCCATTAAGGTGTTTTGGTTATTTGCTTTAGTCGCTGAAAACCCTGTCTTGTATAGTGTACCAGGTCCATCAAACTGCTGTTGAGGGATAGGGCACACACACTTGTGCTGAGCTGAGCAAAGAAATCTATAAAGAAAATGGAACCAAAGTCAAGTAAAATATACTTGCAAATACACAAGTAACAATAGAAAAACAAAAAGTTGACTTTCCAGAAATTATGTCCCCACAAGATCCAGCACTTCATCCGTCACAGCAAAAAATATCACAATCTACTGTAATTGCTCAACAATTGTCCACACCCTTCCATTAGATGAGGAGGGGAAGAACTGGGCTTGTTTTATAGTTGAATCCATAATGCCTAGAATAGTGCCTGGCACTCAGAAAATACCCAATTCATAGTTTTGGATCAATGGATGCACGTATGGGAAGGAAAAAAAAAAAAAAAAAACATGTCAAAAGCATCATGAATTTGTTAAGAAAGATAATAAAGTCCTGAGAAGCTATGGGGAAAGAAAGTGGCTACAGCCAGCTGGCCACCTTCTTCCTACCACTAGGAAAACTATGTAATGGCCTTCATTCTGGCATTCCCATATAAGCATTTACTTAGTAGTCACTGACACTAAGCAGCTACCCTAAATCATGCTTTACCATTTCCTAAACCTTGGATTTCTCCAAGGGCCGCCTTCTTCCCTAAAAACCCTCTAGAATATTTATGATGCCATTTTGTTCCTGTTGTCTCTAGCCATCTTAACATATACTGAAAATAAACTGAGTATTTGGGTTATTCTACTTCATATCTCAAATTTACTGAGCCCAGAAACAGCCAGTGACTTTCCTTCTTTGTCTGCCTTTTCTTTTTGGTAGCATTTAAGTTCAGGCTGTAATAAACACCCAGAACTTCTGAAGAAGTGAGGTGCTGAAGTCCCTCCTAATTTAGTTTTGCTAAAATCCAGCTCCATGCCACAACACTCAATACAAACCAACTATGTTATTCCCTCCCATTCTCCATACCCTAGTAATTACCAGCACGGAATCATTTACCTTTATTCTTCCTTGTAAGTAACTCAGCCTGTTCCCAAAGATCAAAGGCGGTGAGAACATGGGAAGTGATGGTGACATAGGAAGATGTCATGTTGTGGATGGTGACTGGGGTACTGATGGTGGCAGCCATCCCACTGCTCCCTACACTGCCGGCACTTGATTGGGACCCTCCGGAGCTGGCAGGAGAAGGCATTGGGGAAAGAGGGGATGGTGTGCCTGTGCTTCTGGAAGGGGAAAGACCAGAAAGAAAGCTGGTTAATCACACAGATCCCCAGATTATAGATTCCCCTGTTTCTGGAACTACAGTCCAAGTCACAAAGTTTCCATGTGAACCAGCCAAAAAGGCACTTCTAAAGTCATCCTACAGGGGGCGGAGGTGGCTCAACTGGTTGAGCGTCCGTCTACCATATGGAGGGACCCGGGTTCGATCCTCGGGACCTCCCGGTAAAAAAAATAAAAAATAAAAAAAAAATAAAGTCATCCTACAAGGGCAAAGAAATACCCTTTTACCTTCAGTACTTTTGGGAATTTATTTCATAAACACAGTGGGATAGGGCTCAACAAAAGAAAAAAGTAACACCTGCCTTGGGCAAGGTCTGCTTCACTGGACATAGAATCAGGTGGGCTATTCTGCATTCCAGATGTTCTTTCCTACAACATTTGCATCTTCTATTCCCTCTGCACTCCCCTCACTCCAAATACAATCCTCTGTGGGGACAGTCTTAATTCTATTTGTATTATTCATTCATCTACTCAATATCCAGTACCCGAGTACCTACTATGTTCCTGGCATTCATTCTTCTGGACACTAGGGAGACATCATGGCTTCCTTTCTGCTACCACTTGGCCTTTTCTCTTTTATTGCATTATAACATTCTGCTATAATTTTTTATCTATTCCTCTTTCTGGGGTCATAAGCACCATGAAGTTAGAGGCCAATCTTTGCATTTCTAGCCCAGCAGTGCTAAGAGTAGACTCTCAATAAATTCTGCTGAATCAAGGAATGAACTGATAGGATAGTTTCCAAAGAGACTGGGCAAGGAAGTGTTATACATCAGGAAATTCACAATTGTATCTTTACTCAGACGTGCAAGTTGATGTATATCAAATGAGAAAACACAAGTGAAATCACTTAGACATGACAGTAAATGGACATAAAATGGAAAGATGGGCTAGCAGCAGCCTTGTGATATGGCTCAGCTCCATGGATCATAAGTATACCCAGTAAAACTTCTATTTTCAAGGACTAGAGTGGAAGCTCCAAAACGGTGGTGATTCTTGTCTGCTTTGTTTACTGCTGTATCCCCAGTGCCTAGAAAAAGGTTTGGTACAAAGCACTCAATATATATTGGCTGGACAAATGGTTGGAGGAGTTATTTTTAAATAATGTGTCTGACAACTTATTAGCTAAGAATAATATCTTGTAGGTGGGAGCCGTAAAAAAAATTTCCAGAGGTAGTAAGTTAAGTTACTTCAAAATCAGAACTTCCTTTTTTAAGAGAGGTCATATGTCATATGGGATTCTCACCTTTTGAATATGCTAGAAATGAGACAATTTCCTAAGTGGTATTCTTAAAATAGCAAAATCTAAAAGAATTGGACACTATTTAAAGAGTATGACCAAATTGAAAAAACAAAATAGGCAAGGACTATAGGGGAGAAAATTCTACCTTCATCTTAAAACTGCCTGCACAGGAATTCTAGTTTTCAACATCTCGTGTAAACAATTTCAGTTCACAATGTGGGGATAAGAATTTTGCTAGAGAAAATTGTCATTTCACTGGTGCAGGACAACTGGTTCTAGAGAGCTCTTGTTTACTGAAAATGCCAAGACATATCATATAAAGAAATAAAGGATTTTGCTCTATCTCTTGTTATTTTATATTCTTAATTATATCTAAAGATCCTTAAAGCTCTAAAATTTTGATTCTGTATTCTTTGCAAATATCTTTTTATGTTACTCAAAAAGTAAGCCCTTTGATGTATTCCTCAATAAGGCAGTAATATGTTAATGATTTAAAAGTGTAAGAAGCAAATCAGCACACAGATGAAGTACACATTTTTTTTTAAAAGTGATAAATACACTTGTACTACTGAGAAAACATATGCCTTGATCATGTCAGTTTTAAAATGATTTAGTATTTAAAATTTCTGGCTTAAATATTCATTGGTACAGATTTTGAAATTTATAAAAATGAAATTTGTTTAAAAAACAAACCTTGCTCTAGTTTTGTGAGCTTGTGCACTTTTAAAATAAAAGCAAAAAAGCAGTTTTCTGCCCCCTCCCCAAGCCCAAATATATGTATATACAAATGGTTGGTAAATAAAGAAATGACTCATATTTGGAAATTTAAATTAGATTTGTAGTTACCTTGCAATACATGGAGAAGGTGCCTGGGCAAATTTGGAAGAACTCTTGAAGTGTTCGTTAAGAGTACGAGAATACTTTATTGCTGTGTCTTTCTTACAACGAAACAGCGCCATGTTCAAAATGGACTGGCAACGCATGCTGTGAACGTAAGAAGTTAAAGTGAGTACTGCCTTGTGAGCATGACTATCACCACCTTTTACAGCATACTGAACACACTGGGCTTTCTTCATCTACATGAGAAAGAAACAAGACTGTTTCAAGAACCTTACTGCACTGCACTGTTCATACTATTTACCAAAAGTAAATACTAGGGGGGTGGGGGGAGGAAACACACAAATACATAAGGAGGCAACTGAAGTCAGAAGACCAAAACATTCACCAGGTCATCAGTAAAACGGTAGCAGATGTCATTTCATAATAATTACCTATCAGAAGGATTAATCCCCTTGACCATATATCCAGCTCCTTTCAGCTGTTGATTCACCTTTCATCATAATTCTCCCATTAAAAATTTTTTTTCAAAATCTTTTTGTAACATCAAACAATGTGAAAACAAATTCAGACAAAGAAAATGGTACACACCATAAAACAGCAAATATTTTCTCTTGCGTTGGTGTTGTGGCATCTGAGAAGGATTTTAATGACATTATGGATCTGCAGGAAAATACAAGAGTACACATAAGTTTAAACAAAGGAAGCTAGAAAATCCCAGACACAAATGAACCTTATTTTGTTTGTCTCAGCTTTATATTGATTTTTCCTGAAGATGTGAAGACATGAGAGCAACACAGAAAAATGAGGCTTAAAAGCAACAATCCAGCCATGCAGAAAACCAAGCAAAGATGTGTCTCTCCCTGGCCTGTCTACTTATTTGAAACCAACTACAGTGGTGTCCTTACTGAGTCTCCTGGTGAAATGCAGACAATACACAAAGAAGAGGGTTGGAACTGAGATGAGAAGGTATCTGATAAGAAAGTGAAACTGGAAGAAGAAGAAGGGGGAAAAGAAAAAAAAAAAACCACCACAACAAAACTCCTGGAAAGGTCTGTTATTTCACAGTGCACTTGGCAAAATGATGACGTTGGACCCATTTATTCTGTTCTCACACTTCATCTAGAAAGCAATTTTAGTTTAGCACACACAAAAAAGGTCTTGGGCCTTTTTAAAGGCCCCCTCTACTGAGTTGTCTTCATATGGATTCAAATGAATTAAAGCAGCTAAGGTGAGGAGAGAGAAATACTTAAGAGGATAGCAAAGTGACTTGGCGCTTACTTAATGAGATCTACGGTTTCTGAGTACACAGAATAAGCTGACTTTGACGCCGGGCTTTCAGATTCCGTGGCAATTCCACACTCAATAAAGGACAAGACGGCTTCCAAGTACTTAAATGCCTTTCCAACTTTGTCCGTCTGTTAGGAGAAGAACATGGTTATTGTTAGGCCTAAGACAAACTTTTAGTTAGTTTCTTATCCACATTCCTTACTGTAACTTTTCTTCACTGTCTTAGTTTAATTGTGCCTAGTATAAAAGTGGGACTAAATGAATTAAAAATGATAAACCAAAGCCTGTCAATTTCTTACCTACTAGAGATTTTCTTTTACTAAAAATTTATTTAGAAAAAGAAAACAATTCTGCATTAAGATGTCTCTCCCAAAACCACATGAAAGAATGTATTCAAACTAAGGCAGGAAGTACCTAGCCTCTTTATTATTAACATGCAATTATTTCTTATATAACTTTCTCAAAAAATAGATTATTCTACACACCTACAGTAAAGCAGATATAAGTTTCTTTGTATGTGTTGAATATCTTTTAAGTAAAAAACATTTATTATGGCTTATAAGCATCTTAGATATAATGTCTAACAAACATTATGACTTATGCATTTTAAAGCCCAATATATTATTTTCTCTCTCTTGGTTTCTGGGTTACATGTACAAGACTATACCCTGGGCCAACAGGGATAAAATTTCAGAGCCCCTTAAAGGGAATGTGGAAATATGAATGAAATCAGATGTTACTGGTCACCATAAACCTGAATACACATTTTATCACTTAACACTCTTCTCACAAAGTGGCACATGGCAACTCAACTAATGAGACTGTGAGAAGCAACTCTCTATTTCTCTACAAGTGGCTATGACACACTACTAGAGCAAGTGTTCAACGTGACATTTGTGATTTGTTGTTTCTGCTAATCCTCTCAATTTGATGTGTTCAAAATAGGTGAGGAAAATAGTAGAGATGCAAGCAGAGTATAAGGAAAGGGTGCTAATATCAGCAAAGAAAGATGGTGTGGGACTGCTACTTAATTTATACAAGTGTTACTTCCTAAAACCCACAGGCACTGGACTGTAACCCTTGCAACAGGAACAGAAATGACTCTTCCCCTCAATGAGCTTACAACACGATTATTTCAATGTGTATCATTCTGGTGTTTTGCTGATAGCTGAACAAATTCGGTTGCTATATGTATATTCAGAGTACTCAACCTTCTAGAGTAATAATTTTAATTTTTTAATAAATAAATTTCAATTTTAAATTAATTTTTCTAGAAAACCCAAAGCTCAGAAAATTAGTGACAGAAAGAACAAATATCAAATTTTCATGCCCCAATTAATTAGCAGCATCTGGCCTGACTGGTTTGTTTCACTGATGGGAATCTAAGTCTCCAAATTTATTTATTCAACATCATCTCTTCCATGGAATTTCCACAATTAATATTGGGCTTCAGGGAGAAACAAAAGAAACATTATAGCAATTTGTCAATATCTCCTTCCTTGAAATAAGTATTTTGTAAGGGTTAATAATAAAAATATCCCCGAGGGAGTGGATGTAGCTCAGTGGTTGAGTGCCTGTCTCCCACATACAAGGTCCCAGGTTCAATCCCCGGTACCCCTTTTTTTAAAAAGACAGAATATTATATAGAGGGCAGCCACACAATTTATTCTCCAAACTGGGATATTTTGAGAGTGAAATGGGATACTATTGATAATTAAGATGGAACAAAACAGGCACAAACCAGGACTGTACTGAGCACAATGGTCAGTCACCTTAGGTAGGGAGAAGGGAGTGCATATGCATCACTTAAAAAAAAAAAAAAAAAGTTCCCAGAGTATTAATCATACTTGTTTGAGGAGTGAGGGAATCTAGTGTGGAAAGCATCCAAATGCCAAGATAAGTTTTAGATAACTGGCTGACAAAGTACTGAATATCTACTCTTTCCCAAAATTAAATAGTTTTACACAGTTCTAGCAACAATCTTGGAAAGTTGGAAGAAAGGTTTGAAAGAACACCATTATGCGGTACAGTCTTAGATATTATAACCTGACTTGGGTCAGCGTGGTAGATGGGAAGCTTCAGAATAGGCTGACAGGGGCTTGTCTTGGACTCCTTACAGCAATGATCATGGTAAGGACTCTATAAACATTTTGCCAAGATGAATACAGATATCTGACAAAAGTGTTTCAGTCCACCCCTCCTTAATCTTTTTGAGAACAGATGCAAGTGGGGTCCATGGGGAGAGAGAGCACCAATCCAGATCTCCACTGCCACCAGAAAGCTGTCTGGTACAGACCCCTCTGGGCCTCTAGGTTGTGTGGTCAGGTTTACACATGGAGAATTAGGGCAACCCATGCTCTCTACCTATGTTCCAATGTTCAATACATGTCTTTGCAAAGAGAGATGTGCATCTGTAGGAGGTTACATTGTGGGAAACACTAAGTAAATAAAAGCCCCGGAGTTTTAGAGGAATATGACAATGGGCAAACATTACTAATTTTATTGCAACAGAGATGCAACAGCCTATTTAATTATGTACACAATGAACAAAACCACTTTTAAAAAGTCCAACAGCTACCGGCTAAACAGAGTTCATTTATTTAAAGCATGCTCATCAACAGTGCCATCATTACCTCAATCTTAAAATTTCATTTAATGGCCTCAGTCTATTGATCCATCAGGTAATCTCTCAAGGTCTTTAAGATAATTTTAGAATCCAAACAGGCTTCCTCATCTTGCACAATGTTTACACGGTGAACACAAATCGACTGATTTTCAACAGCAGGACTCGTTTTTTACATCCAAAGAACGATTCAGTGAGACAAGGGAGCACTAAGGCATTAAAACACTACCAGGAAAGATCAACTTTGACTCATAGATTCTCACTGAATCAGTGGAGTCAAAGAAAATAACTATACTAAGAGCTTCTTCCCCTCTCATCACTAAGATTCTGATTCCTAGCTAATGTCTGGCCCCACACACTCCTCCCTCTTGCTGACACTCAGGCACACATACACATGCAAATTTAGCGATATGGAATACTGTAGGCTCAGACACTTCCAAAGGCTAAAGAGCCAAGACTGACCATTGACTCTGCTTTCTGCTTCAACTTTTTGGCCTCCTTCATGTGAAATTCTGCTTGTTGTCTGAAAAAGAGGAAAAATCAGGGATGGGTCATGTGAATCTAACATTACTAGACTGGGGCAAGATGGCTTAAAAAGAGTCAGAATGAGAAGGTGAAAAGAAGATAGAGGAGAGAGGGAGAGAGAGAAGAGAAAGGGTAAGCAAGGAAGGAAACAGGAGATGATGAGGAGAGGAAAGCAGAAGGGAGAGGGCAAGGAAGAAGAGAAAGAAATGAAAGAATAAAGAAGAAGAAAGCAACCAAAGTCTTACTTGTCAAACTTCGCTTGAGGCTTCCCTGGTTTAGAGTTACCATTTGGCAAAGAAGGCACTGGAAAAGGATTTGCTATGTCTCCAGCAGACCCCTTAAAAAAAAATCATTATACAGCTTACACCTAACATTTAAGATCATTGTGATCAAAGTACCATTCCTCTAACATAGCCCAAAATAGTAGCTCAATCAACAAAGCCAAATATAACACTATCTTTCACTCAACGCAAGCACATACAACAGGCTAACAGGAAGAGAGGAACTTTGAAAAAGTGGGTCATTCTGTCTCATTATAACCAATAATGAAAGTATTTGAGATCAAACCTTCAAGACCTAACCAGAGTAACCATTTCTTACCGCAATACTCCTGATAGAAAGTCATTAAAAAATTGATTCCAATTTTTCACCTTTGAACCACTATTTAAGAAGAATAAACCAACACCTAAAATTTTATGTAACATAAACCACTTTTAAGTCTTAAAAGATAGAACTTTAACACAAACAACTCATTCTTGCCATTTTAAAGGTGATGAGTAGCTCTGAAATACCATCACTGGGACCTTGTTATTTTATTTGGGAATCTCTCACAAAGAAATACCAATGTCTCTCATGGTACTCAATCACTATCTCCCCCACTTACTTTGTGTTCCGTGGAGCTTCCAGAGCCCTTCCCCTCTACTTTTCTGTGCTTGGAAATGGAAGAGTCTTTATGGTTGCTCTTGGTACTACTGGCACTTTTGGGAGAAGTGTCTGCTTCCTGCTTCAGCCTCTTGTGTATGGGCTTGGCTGCCTTCTGGGAGGATGAGGAAGATGACGGCACAGGGGGTGGGGGAAGCATCTCCTTCTTTGAGGGCTCAGAGGAGGACCTGGGTGTTCTGGAGCCAAACATTGTACAAAATTAAGGTAGATCACAAATCACATGGCTTAGTTGTTTAGTTATAAAAGAACAGAATGACTGCTGGCAGGAAAGACTGAAATATCACAGAACATAAACTCTAGCTGTGGGAAGGCTAAATTTCAGGTGCTTTTTGATGCCTTTAAAAAATCCAGCCTTATCTGTTAGCAATAAATGAGGTTGTATGCTTTTCCACTGCACTTGCAAAGTCCTCCAATGGTCCTAAATTTCCCTAACCAAGTAAATCTTTCATTAGCTGCTCCCCAACCTGTGCCTTTCCCTGACCAGCAGGCAAGCCCAGCTGTCACCTTCACTTCTGACCCCTTCTCTCTCTTTCGCTCGCTCAAATCTGTGTCGGCTCCTGCATGGTAACACCTATGCACTTGCTTTTGCCAAATCACTTTTGTGAAGAAATTTCTTGAATAAATCAGAGAATAAGTAACGGGTACTTTTCATATTCACATTTTCTGGGCACCAACATTTCTTATCTGCCTCCACACTCCTTAGCCACAGACACAGGGAGGGGTCTGACAGATTCTTATTCATCTCTAAAAGGAAGAGCACTGAAGCCAAGCTCTGAGAGTCTGAATTTTGTAACCTTGGGCAAATTATTTTCTCTGTGCCTTGGTGTCCTCATCTGTAAAATAGAGCTATAGCACCTTCCTTATTGGATTCAATTTTTATGAATAAGTTTCTCTAGAAAAAAATTAATTCCAGATGTTAGGAAAATTCCATACTCAAATGTTTCTGACACATCTAAATTTGCTGCCAAATTGTTACTTCTTATAAGCTCCTCATGGATGAAAACAGTAAGAAACCAATTTCACACATCATCAAAATGAACCAATACCAGTTCATTAATCCATTGATTCTGTCACAGAAGAAAGACTTCTTTGCCACATCAACACCTAGGAAAACAAGATCACCATTCTAGGCTGTATAGCTAAGTCTCTATACTCACTTTGTCTTAGTAGATTCTTTGTGGGAAGATGAAGATGAAGATGATGGCTGTGATTTGGTTTCTTTCTCCAGTCTGATTTTCTTGCTTTCATGATCTCTTTCTGCTTCGCCCTATTATTGTAGTATAGCAAACAAAGTAAACTGTTATAAACATAACTGTACAAACAAAATAGTAGAGAGATACAGCAAAAGCAATGAGAATAATTCAATTTTTTAAAGACAACTATACACACACAAAAACCTTATCGGCATGTCCACTCTGTGTATGATGGTTGGGGGATGGAACACAAGCCAGATTTGATGGGATTTCCATAAGGTCTACTCATACACAGGAAAGGGAGGCTGTCTAAAATAACAGCTGACACTGACACGACAATGGCATTTTTCTAAATATAAATCAGTAAAATGTGCACATTCACAGCAAGTAATACAAAGATGATTTTATAAATAGATTTCCCCCTTCTTTCAAAAGAATCATCCACTTCTATCCATTAACTTATTGGTTGTATAAAATTAAGAGCAGCCCTCTTAAAGCTTACTTTTTTTGTAACAAAAAATAATTTATATTGTTGAAAAACAAGCTACAAAATCCTCTGGCTAAATATCTTATAAACAGGACTAGAAACAACAAAACAAAAATAGTTACTTTGTGATTCTGGTTTCTCCCTCCATCCCCATCCATTGATACAATTTTTTTTTTTTTAATCCTGTCTCTATAGTTATCTCTACATATATGAAATAGTATGTTTATATTTTTCAAAAATTTAGGTAAGAATGGAGTATTATAAACATGATTCGGGAGGAGAAAGAATAAGGTGAAGAAGAGAATATTTTATAGGAGGAAAGTACCTCAAAAGTATGCCTTTATACCAACTAAAGTGCTAAATAAAAATCTATACCCATTAAAAGAACAAAGAATTCTTCACGGCAAATTCTTTTCCACGTTTCTTTGCCTTTGCCTGTCAACACATATACCAAAGAAACCTAATGTGTAGGCTTGACGACTTCACCATGACCTCCTTCCTCCAGGTTCGGGCAACTGCACTATGGGAACAAAGAGCCCACATACTCTCTAGCAAGCGGCAGTGAAGTGATTGGTGGGAGACCTTCTTAATTAATTCTGATGTGCATTTAGAACTGAACTCCTCCAACTGTCAGTTCACCGCATTAGAAATCTGGGCCACCACCAGTCAATCTAGAACGATTCCTAAAAAACCTGAAATTCTCTCTCAAAGCTTAAAAGGAAAAAACACACTTCAAATTAACTGATTGTGGGAGGCCCAGGTTTTCACCACTGTCTCTTCCTCTTTCCCTGAATTTACCCAAGAAAAATGAATAAATTAATCAAGAAGTGTAGGCTCAAGCTCTGCCCAGACACCAGTAAGCAACCCGGCCCAGCTCAAAAGAAGGAGAAATAGAAAGAGGAAAAAAATCCCTTCCTTCATAGGGTATTCTGCAAACAAATGTGCCTGAGTATGCACTTCCATCTAGTCCTTCACAGACTTCTTTGGAAAAACACTTCATTTCATTAATTTATGCACTGTCTTGTTTCAAAAATGGATTAATTCAAGAGGTCTTATAAAAACACTTGTATTTAATTGTGGTATGCACAAAAGTGAGAACATTAAGAGGGGAAATATGGGTAGAAAAGATGAATTAAAGCCAAAAGCTAAGGGAAGGTCTGTACCTGCTGGAGGCCACGGGTGTTACACTGCCCTGCACACTCCAGGATGGCAGCCCTGGCCACGAGTGTCTCAGAGCACTTAAACCTTGCTAATCGGAACTGAAAAGTGACTGCCAAGATTTCGTGCAGAAAAGAGGGGGAAGTAATTTTTTTTATTTGATTAAATGTTGAGATAACAACATTTTAGATATATTGCATTATCTAAATCATCAGTAAAATGATTTCCATTGGTTTTCTTTTTACTCTTTTTATAAATGTGCCTGCTAGAAAATTTAGTGTTATATATGAAGCTTACATTATATTTCCATTGGACAGTACTGTTTTACACACTTGGCTAGAGGTGATCTGCAAAGTGGACTCTGACCTCCCAAATTGCCAATGCAAAGAAAGAATTATAAATGCCCAGGCTAGATAAGATAAAAAGGAATCAAGCTCAGAAATATAACCATTCATTATAGAAGGCCGGAGAAAATATATCTCGAGGGTCCTAATGGGCACATCTTAAACACAAACACAACAAGAAATTTCATACACAGATCATTCAATAGAGGCCAGTAGCAGAGCACTGGAGCACAATTCAGAAAAAGTGAATAAGCATGGGCTTTTGCAAAATGTTTCCACACAGCAAACAAACCTCCCAATAACTAATTTACAGTGGGTATACTTTGATAGCGAGCTAGTGCTAGAAGAGAAAAAAAGAAAAAATTGTAAATTAGAAACAAATGGGTTAAAATAGAACCCAATTTACAGGCATGGCCAATTATGGACCTTGTCAATTAGGCATCTCCTGGACCCAAGATACCCTGCCACCAAGGGGTCCAGGAATTCTCTTTAGTTTAACTGTTTAACTGCTAACACAACAGGCAAACATTGCAAGAAGATGGGAAATTTGTCTTTGTGAAGAGTCACAGAAATTGCTCAACTATTCAGAAGGATATCAACCGATACAGGAGGTAGGTAGTAATAAATACTTTTTAAAATGACAGGTTATTTCCAGGCAGTTAAGACACTGAAGAAGTGCCCAGGGCAAAACCAACCATAAACCATCACAGGATTATTTCCTAAAGAAAATACCAAACCCTGGAGGTGGAATAAGAGTTAATTTTTGTTCGTATATTTGCATACTATTTAGAACATGTTAGGAATGACTGTAAACCAAAGTGGCAGAATTCACAAACCACACATAAAAATAAGATTCACAGAGAATCAATCCTCACAAACTGGTTATAACTCTGGCTTGTGCTACTGACTCAAGAGAAGAAACAAATAATAAATCATCAAACAGTAAATTCTATGCTAGCACTTAACTGTATTGGCACTTAAGCCAATAATACACGTGATATTAGTATTTAGCTACTTAAGAGGCTGCTAACTGTCTATGAACTAGTAGAAGGGAAGCCATTAAAGTAAACAGTCTAAAGCAAAAATCTCCTTTGGTAGATTTTACTTGTTTATACCATTGAGCTCAGACTTGTGGTTAGTTTGGGTTTTTTTTGTTTGTTTTTGTTTTTTGTACATTGAGCTTGGAACCTTGTCACCCTGGTGAAGAGTCACAGAGGCTACCCCAGAGTAGGCACTCTTTTGCCAAGTGGCAAGTGCTTGTCAATTGGCATGGAAATTAAGTTTAGCAGCTGAGGGACATAGCAGAGGTCTCTGAAACAGGAATGCATTAAAACTTTTAAATGGATGGATTTAGGAAAGGGTCATTTAAGAGGGAACCATGTGATATTGGGTAACAGGAAATACAAGCTTGAGGTTCTTTAGATTCCCCTGGGTCAAAGAGCCATTTGAAAATCAGATGAGAGCAATGTACTCTCTCCTCAGAGGGAAGAAGAAGAAGCCTCTTCTGCCCCGTGGCTTACCCACAGATCACCCCCATTTCAGGGAATCTGCTCTAAGGCCTGGATTTAGGGGGTTTTCTTTTTCCAGAGGGAAAAGGGTTTCAATGGTGCCTGCACCCAGAACAAAGGGAGACTGGTGGCCAAAGACTTGGTCCTCCTGCATTGTTTGCTCGTCCTAACCTATTGGCTCAGGCAGCCACGATTTACTTGCCAAATACTGCTCCACCTACAGAGGGAGTGAAGCAAAAGGACAAGAATGAAAGCCATAAAAGGAAGAGATAAAACTGTGCCAGGCCAAGCTGGTTTCTGTAAGAGAACTGCCTCCAGGGCAGTCTTGTATCCTGCCCCAGCATCTGGCTCACCATCTAGGCTTGTGCAGGTAGCAGAAGAAAAATAAAGGCAGTCTTTTCAGAAATGACATGTATTTGGGGCCCAAGAATTTCTAATAGGTAGAAAGATATAGCCTATAGGGAGCTTGGCTGTGATGGGGAGAGATGGGAGGCATCTGAAAGGGAAACTCCAGAGTCAACATGCTGAGCTTGTGCCTCTCTCAAGAGCCCCCACAGAGGTTCTTGTACAGACAAAAATGTGTGTGAAATAGAGGGAAGATTCTTGGACTGGCACACCTGAGCTCTACTTTTACCAAGCAGCTGAGTAATACTAGAACCTTTCTGGATCTCATCTTTCATAAGTAGCAGCTGAACATGTGACCAGGTTTTTTCAGCACTCAAATTCTATGGTTCTATTATCTTCTCCTCAAAGGGAAGCAAATAAGTTTGGTAGCACTTGGAACAGAGGAAAAAAAAAAAAACTGGAGAAGCAGCCTTTGGGGAGCTTCAGGTACTTCCCTGTGATTTGCCTCTGAAGGACATTTCAAAAAGAAAAAGACACAGGGGACACACCAAGTTCAAATTAGAGCCAAGAACAGGGACAGGCCTTGCTCAGAAAACAGATTATATTCGCTGGGGTAAGTACCAGAGAAAAAGGAAAATACACTTTTTTTTTTTTTTAATCTTTGGTGAGAGAACATGCAAGCATCAGAATGGCCTAAGCTACAGTGGCCACCGGAGGCTCTGGGTGTAGGGAGAGGGAAAAACAGGTGTAATACGGGGGCTTTTTCGGGACTTGGGAATCGTCCTGAATGACATTGCAATGACAGATAGAGGCCATTATATATCTTCCCATAACCTGCAGAATTGTGTGGGAGAATGTGTAAACTACAATGTGAACTATGGTCCATGCTCAACGGCAATGCCCCAGGATGTGTTTATCAATTGCAATGAATGTGCCACACTAACGAAGGATGTTGTTTATGTGGGAGAGTATGGGAGGTATGGAGAGTGGGGCATATGGGAATCCCTATATTTTTTGTGTAACATTTATGTAATCTAAGTAGCTTTCAAAAAATAAAAAAATATATATTTATATATAAAAAAAGGAATGGCCAAAGCTATCACATGCATGTAGTTATGATGTTCTTCTTAGGATATCTACTAACAGCCATGAAGAAATGAGATGTTAAGAGGCTTTCAGAAATTATAAGGATTACTTTTCAAACCCTTGATTTTGAAGGATTATAGCTGGGGTTGTTGATTTACAGAAACAACCCAAGATAAGGCAGTGAGATCTTTGATGGAAAGGAAGGACTCAATCACCTGTCCCCAAGCAATAAAAATGCATATTTTCCCACCACATTCCATAACTTCCTTTCTCCACTCCTCAAAACACATAATTTCTGATGGCACTGAAATTAATTTCCAAAAATGTCAGTGTTTCTTGGCCAGTAAAGCAATTATTTAGAAAAAAAGAAAAGACTTGAAAAGATACACCTCCTTGTTCAGTTATTTGTCTAAATAACTGTTAAGACAGTCTATTTGAAAACCATCATTGGATTAAGTGGGGTATTACCTATAAAAGTACCTAGAGCAATGCCTGGTTTACAAATGGATTACCATTCACGTTAGGTACATTTTTAGAATGTTCCCAATTGCACTGGCATGACTATGTATATAATTTTGCACTCCTATTTAATTTTCTTTCCAAACCTGGAAAATTTAACTTTGGTCAAAAAAAAATTACATAGGGACGAGTAGGTAGAACACAGGGCATTTTGGGGGTAGTGAAACTCTTCTATATGATACCATAATGGCAGACACATAACATTATGCATCTGTTAAAATCTATAGAACTGGGAAGCAGATGTGGCTCAATTGATTGGGCTCCCGTCTACCATATGGGAAGCCCCAGGTTCAATTCCCAGGGCCTCCTGGGTGAAGGCAAGCTGGCCTGCACCACAGAGAGCTGATTGCCCACGTGTGTGGAGAGCTGGTGCAACAAAGGGAGACAAGCAGACACAGAAGAACGCACAGCAAATGGACATAGAGAGCAGACAGCAAGCACAGCGGCAAGAGGGGGGTGATAAATAAAAAAAAATAAATCTCTAAAAAAAAAAAACAAAAAACCTATAGAACTGTGCAATACAAACAGCAGATCCCAATGTAAACTGTGGACTTTTAGTTACTAATAATGTATCAATATTAGTACAATGATTGTAACAAATATGCTAAACTAACGCAAATTGTCAATAATAGGGGAAACTGTGTGTGTAGGGGGTAACTTGGGAGCTCTGTATTTTTCTGTGCAATTTTTCTGTAAACCTAAAACTGCTCTAAAAGTAAAGATTATAATTTGAAAAAAAAAAAAGTACATAAAAGAAAAAAATAAGTTAGTATTTTAAATCCTAAACTGTAGCCAGGTTATAAAACTCTATTGTTGATACCTATCACAATTTTCTAACATCTGATGGCCTCATTTCAGCTGCTGGTCACCATTAATTCTTTTTTTTTCTTAAGGTTTATTTATTTACCCATCCCCACCCCATTGTTTTTGCCCTCTGTGTGTTCTTCTGTGTCTGCTTGTCTTCTCTTTAGGCAGCACCAGGAACCGATCCTAGGACCTTCCGGAGTGGGAGAGAGGCGCTCAATCTCTTGCACCATCTCAGCTCCCTGGTCTGCTACAGCTCTTGTTGTCTCTCCTGTGTGTCTCTTTTTGTTGTGTCTTCCTCCTTTGCCAGCTTTCCACGCCGGCCAGCTTGCCTTTCACCAGGAGGCCCCGGGAATCGAGCCCTGGACCTCCCATATGGTAGATGGGAGCCCAGTCCCTTGAGCCACATCCCTTTCCCCACCATTAACTCTTTGTGATCATCTTTTTACACTTTTAAGCCAGGAGAAGAGACTCTAAAGAACCTCTAAATAAACTACAAAATATAAATTCCACAAATGTGAAGAATCTGGCATATTTTTCAACAGCGCTGACCATGACCTCAGAGAGATTTTTCTAGGGTTCACCCTTAAAATGAGAAAAATGAAAATCAAATCCTCACTATTCCAAGGTGGGGAAAGTACCCCAGGCTTGAAAAAGCACCCTCCCTTCTGATGTGGGGGCCCAGGTCCACATGCTGGACAGTCCACTGCAGCAACTGCTTTTGTTCTGACAGCCAGTATGCATGGAGCAGGCAAAGCCAGGTTACTGATGAGGCAGTTGGAAAGTCTTTGAAGATTAATAATATATTCAATATCTTCCACCTGGGATCCAGCAGTAAGTATAAAACACAAGACACAGGATTCTCTGATCAGGAAATGAGAATAGAGTTGGCTGATTTGTATGTTTATGTATCCAAAAGCTTCTAAGTAATGTTTCTAACTAGTGACATACATCGGGCAAGGAATTTCTGGTTGCCTAGATCCACAATGTGTAGAACACTTGAATTTCCCTATCCAAAGAACTAGCTTTGCATATCTTGGGCTCTGTAGTGAAGCTCCACTCCATGATTCCAGCCCCACTTGGCTGTGGGATTGCCTGAGGAATGACAAAAAAATGGAGGGAGGGGCACCTAATTCTAATGGCTCCCAGGTGGCCACAAAGTATAGCCAGAGCTTGGAACTACTGATTCAGACCCTGAGCCTGCCACTACCACAATAGAGACAGGCTGTTCCCAGGGCCAGATCGCTTGGCTGCTGCCAGAGCTTTAAAGAAATCATGCACGCGATTAAGATGAGGGGGTCATTATTTCTCCATGCTTCAGACAGAAAGATAATTGAGCTGCCCTTGAGGAGTGCAGCCAAGGGCTGGGAATGGATTTTAGAGGGCAGAGCTCTCACACTAAACAGGGAGATCTCTACTTAAGCTATAAGTTTCCCTTTCTAGAGCTACAAGCAATGCTTCCAGATTTGCATCGGGGAATGGACTAGGCAGGACTGTCTGGGGGATCCTCCAATTACTAACATTTCCCCCTGGTTATTTATTAAGCACTACTCAAGGTCATGAAGAAGGATATAGCATGAAGTACAGCTGGAGAGTATATAATATTATGGTGGCTGGGAGATAGGTGATAGAAGATTTCCCAAGAGGAGAAGGCAAATGAGTCTATTTTGAAAACTTTCTCATGTATATAAGATGCAGGTAGCTTTTCCCTAGCCAAGGCCATTACAATAAAGTTTTATACCTCTAAAACATACACACCATTTAAAAAGTTTTCTGGCAAGAGAATATGCCCTATTCTACTCGAAAGAGCACACCCAATCAGCATTGGATCCATCCCACTCTACTTGCCTGCTTCAATTATGCGATGATACACACCCTCATGTCTCATTCCGTAAGGTTCTGAGGAAAATAGTCACCCTGTACTATTTGGTAAAGTAATGTTATAATTTTCACCTCGTGGACTAACCAGTTGAATCACAGACACTGGGGAATGCCACTGGGGAAAAACTCACTAATCTTTCATCATTATGAAGAAGTAAAAAATAAATAAAAATTCAAAGATTCAGAATAAAGTAGAAAGACCACCAAAATAGTGGCATGACCAAATAACAGAGGGTCTTAAATAATGCAGGACTTTTTTTTTACTGACCTTAAATGAAACTTCAAAAAACTATGATAAAATAATGACAGACTGTCATCACTTCACAACGTAACTGCCTATATTACTACTCAACAAGGTATCCTAAACAAATATTTAATACTTAAGCATTTTATAATATTCTGCTTATTAGTAAGTCATTAATGGAGGTCACAAATTACAAATCTGATAGTTTCAAAATAATGAGGTATGAGGTGACCAAAGAGTTAAAATATAGATATAATATTGGTATTAAAAAAGATCATACTGGGAAGCAGATGTGGCTCAACCAGTTGGGCAGCTGCCTACCACATGGGAGGTCCCAGGTTTGGGTCCCGGTGCCTCCTAAAGAAGAGGAGCACGGGCTGCACTGCTGCAACGAGCCAGACACCTAAATGAGCAGAAGCCACAAGCCAGCAGATGCTGGAGCCCGTGAGGAGCAGATGTGGCTCAGGCCACTGGGCACTTGCCTCCCACGTGGGAGGCCCCAGGTTCGGTTCCCAGTGCCTCCTGGAGAAGGCAAGCAAACACTGATCAGACAGACTAGGGAACCATCTGGGGGAGGGGGAGTGAGATTAAAAAAAAAAAAAAGTTCATACTATAAGAGTAAACTTTAGTGTACAATACTAGTTAATATTTCAGTTCTTTTAAGGTCTTAATTTCTAGGGCAAAACCCAGAGAACCTGGTAAATATCAATGTTATCAGAATAAATAAAAATGTATCCCCAAATGCTACATTACCCTTAAAAAGCTCCCCTTTTCAAGGACTGCCTCATCTTTTCTCAAACTAACATGACTAATAAAAGAATCTGGCATTTGTTACGGCCTCTGTCTGCAGCACAGTAAGCACAGATCAAAGTCCAGACTGAAGGAGCAAAGGCTACATTGTGATCAAAACAAAGAATTCCAGCCTCTTCTACGACAACTCAGGGTTGGGTTTAAATCAAGGGTCAGAGATGCTCTCCAAGCCACAGTAAGTACATTCCGCAATGTGAGGGAGGCCATCTTGCTACACTCACCTTTCTCTTTTTGGCCAATTTGCTTGGGTTGTCTGAGCTTCTCCTCTCAGAATCCTGCTTCTTCCCTGCAGGCAGCTGTTTATCTATGGATTTCTTTGGGCAGCTTCCCTTCCCAGGTAGCTGGGGTATACGAGAAAGGAGGTCTAGGGTTATCTTCACCATCAAGCTTTGTGGGGGAGGAGCATCCCTGAGCGGTGAGAGCAACTTGGTGTCTCTCAAAGACAATGGGAATTTATCTTTATGGCGGTCCTCCTGCACGACCACTGCTTGTCGGCAGCCACTCGTCCTGTTGCCGCTGCCACTGTGGGGAGGGCCCTGGCCCTGAGTCAGGGGAACGAGAGCAAAGTGCTCAGGGCTTCTGTCCTCCACATTGTCCTTAGTGGGTTCTGGGCCTGAGAGTGCCTTGGAGGGGAGCTGGGGGGAACTCTTGTGCTTCTTCCTGTCGCTGGGAGTGGGCACTGCTGGTCTAGGCTCTCTGCTCTCTCCAGCACGGGGCCTTCCTTTCGTCTTCACTTTGGGCTTGTCTTTGGAAGTCTGGTCTTTGGAGCCATAGGGAAGAAGTCCTGGCTCACTTTCTACCTGCAAACTGGCCCGCAAATCTGCCTGGGCAGAGGCCTTAATGGGTTTTTTGGGTTGTTTGGTTCCCACGGTTTGCCTCTGGAGGGGTTCCTGTTGGGCAGGAGACTTCTGGCAGCTTCTCTTGCCAGGGTGGGGGCCTTCGGAGGGGGCCCGGGAAGCTCTGCTGGGGTTTTTGGGGGGAGGGTCTTTGGATTCAGAATGCTCGTGACCGGTGGTGCTGCTGCTGTTGCTGTGGCCCTTGCCCTCGCCCGCCTGGTGCAGGAGCGGGGCCTCTGTGCTGCCGGGGCCCTCCTGTGGCACAGTTGGCTGGCCGACTTTGGTCAGCCAGTTGTCCAGTTGCCATTTATTTGTTGTAGGAGGCTCAGGCTAAAAATAAGGAAAAAAAGGAAAAAGTGTTAAGTGATCGATAACGATACACTATTCTTTTGTGTACAGGATGGTCATGGGGTTTGACAGTGGGACAGGGATGGGGTGGGGGGAGGTGGGGCTCAATCATTCCAAACCTAAGAATTCAGCTCCTATTCATCCTCCTCTAATAATAGGTCAAATTCTATAACAATTCTTAAATCAATCCTTAAAAATTTTTGTGATATGGGAATTTTGTTGTACCAGATATTGACTAAAAGTAGGCCACTACAACTGCTGAGAAACCTTTTTAATATATTTTGTTCTAATGCAAATTACATTATAATTTATGCAGAATCATCACATTTTGGCTCATAAACTATTCTACTAGACAATAGTAGAGTAAAATGTAGACTTTTCAGAAGAAAACTAATAAAGTCCTGGTGATTACCCATGGGTTTTATGCTTTACCCGCCCCCCCCCCCCCTTTTTTTTTTGGAGGTATTGGGGATTGAACCTGGGACCTGGTATATATAAAACAAGCGCTCAACCACTGAGCTACACCTGCTCTGCTACCCTTTTTTTTTTTTCCCCAAACAAATCAATTTTAAATACATATTAATAAAGCACACAATTCATCCTCTCTTTTGACATACTTTTCAACAGAAAATGACTTTCCTTCAAGTGCAGCTAAGACTTTTTTCATTTTCCTTAACTGAAAAATGTTGTAAACATTTACACATGATGGAGTTATGAGACCTACACACTGATTTTCAAATTGTACACCTTGATAAAAAGAGTCAAGTGAGTTGACATTAGCCAAGCATTAGTTCCTCTTGGATTCTGTAAAATATGCACAATTACCAAACACATTAAGTTTCTCGTTAAAGGCAACCTAGTCTGGAATACACTTATGTTTCTAGCTAATATAGGGAGGGTTCCAGAGAGAGAACACAGTACAACTGATGTGGCAAATAAACATAAGTTTCTGACACCTACGGTTAACTGTTATTTAAATATTTGTTGCTAATTAACTATTGATGCATCCAATCTTGTCTAACTAGGCTGTTAGATCTTTGTATCTCCAAGCTCCATGGCAGTATCTTATAGATAGTGGTGAACATATGATATTTGAGCATTCCTGTAGGTATAATACTGTGCCAGTGTATTTTATAAAAAATATTAGTATCCAATAAAGTAAACAAGGATTATATATATATTTTTAAAGGACAGTACACATCACTGGCAGACTACATGTTCTCCTTAAGGCCCATTCTGACGGGTGGTTTGTATGAGTCACTAAATCATATATCTGATGGACCAGGAAATTATTGAAAGAAAATCTACATGAAAAATATAACCGATTATATTTTGGATGAGTAGAATAGTAGGTGGAAAAAGTTTTAAGGGGAAGATTGCCAACAATTTTCTGAAATGCAATATCCACCAAATAATTCAACTCTAAAAAACTTGCAAACTTAACACATGAAAGATATATGGATATGATGTAAAAGGCTTCTGGGACAGGGAAAAGTCAGATAAATACATGGAGCTAGGATGAACATTAAGAGACTAGGGAAGGTCATACTTCACCGAGAAAGATGGGTATCAACTTGTCTTTGTATTACCCTGTACTGCTGCTCTCCTTTAACAGCTCCCTTCACTTAAATCAACTCTATAACCTGCTCTCATGGTTAGGGAAGGAGGGAAGAAGGAAACTAATATTATGTGCCAGGTATTTTGTGCCATGTAATCTAAAACTGTACTCAATATTCTACCAAAACACAATGATTGTTAAAGGTAAAGAAAAGATTAGCATACAACACTACTGGTCAAACATTTTCTGTAAAGCCTTGAGAGTGTGGTGACACCTGTGGTTAACTGCTTGGGGACAAGGCAGTAAGATACAATGCTTGACAGTCAGAACTATGAACCCTGAACCCTTCCTCAGGAAAGGTGTGGATGTATCTTACTCACATGTTTTGTGTAGAAGTGTACCCCAATCACTGACATGTTCTTTAGAAGAATATTTATGTGTAAAGCAAAAAAGAGAGCCAGTCCTAGTATAAATAACATTTGTTCCCCACTTCCCCTAAAACAGGGCAGTATAAGATACATTTAGTAATCCCTAAAGGAATGTCCTGATTACAGAAATAAAATGTATTTTCTTTCACCGTGGTCCTAAAAAGGCAAAGCCGACTTGGTATGCACAGACAAGGGAAAGGGAAAGGGGGTAATTTCTGGTACCAAAGTAGAATATAAAGTTGTAAAAGGGACAATAGTCCTTTAAAGTCAAGATTATCTGGGTGTTGAAATGTGGGAAATTTTTACATAAGATACTGATTAAAAATAGATATAAAAATGAGTTTTAAGGGTATAAGTTCTGGAGAAAATCCAAGTTTGACCTTCATTTTTTTTCTCTGCCTTTCCTCACACTTCCTCTGTCCTTCCGGCACTGGTACAACCCAAATACTGCAAATTGAAAGTTAAAAAAAAAAAAAAAAAAAATACATGACTAATTTTTAGTAAGCATTTTAATAAATGTTTTACCATCTGTTCCTTTACCTCTCTTAACCTCTCAAATTGCCAAAAATTACAGTATTTCAGAATGAACTATGGTTTTGAAGAAATAGTTGAGGTATGCACAATATATATCTACTTTTATTTAAAAAAAGGTCATAATTGTGGGGAGTATATGAGGCCAGAAAAAAAGAAAGGAGAGAAGTAGCACAGTGTGTGTGTATGTGGGGGCGGGGGGAGTCATTCAGACTTAAATGAATATGGGCTTGAATTCAGTTCTGCTACTTCCCTATAGGTAAAAAGAAGGCTACCAAACTTTGTAGGCTTGATGGAAGAAATGACTCAAATAATTTATGAGAAAGCATTAAGAGGCTAGTAGGCAATCAATTCAAGGTAGCTTATTACTGAAGAACTGGACAATGAATAAATGAGAAAACTGAGTGGGATCAGCAAGTTCTCTAAAAAACCAAGAATAGACTCATGTTTTCTGAGATTTAAGCAGCAGAAAGGCAATGTTTCCCATATATTTTGAAAAGTGGACATTTGCATTTTTTATTCACACTATAAAGCAAAACTGAAATGGAATCCATAGTGGCTGGTTCCAAAGTTCAGCGCTGGTTCACTGGCATGCATACATTTCATATCTCAAAAGATTACTGGGACTATGTCAACAAATGAAATGACTCAAGATGGAAACATAAAAAGCAAATTTCCCACCATTAAAAATAGAAAAAATCTGTAATACTGTGAATGTGATTAATCCCATTGATTAGTATGCTTGGGAGTGGTTGAGATGGGAAACTTTATGTTGTATATATGTTCCCATGATTAAAAAATAATAAGATGAAAGAAAGAGCAACTATAGAAACAATGACATTTAAATGTAATATGTTATGCCGGAAAGGATCTAATTCAGGAGGAGAAAAGGCTCTAAAGGACATTATTGGGATGCATGAAAAATTGGAATACAGACTCTAAGCTTTATATCAATATTAAATTTCTTGAACTTCTTAACTATACCTAAGGTGGTTACATAAGTGAATACCCTTGGTTCTTAGGAAACGTACATGGCAGTATTAAATGTTCAAGGACCATGATATACACAACCTACATTCAAACAGATTGACAGAGAGATAGGCAGATGGATGAAGGGATACATGTACAGATAGAATAATGTGGCAAAATCTGGGTATCTGGGGTGATAGGGTGTTGGAGTTTTCTGTATGGGGTTTGTAATCTTTTTGTAACTGTCCTGTAATTTTGAAAGTATTTCAAAATAAAAAGTTAAAAAAAAAAAAAAATTAGAAGAAATAAAACAATGAGAAACCTAAAACTAGTATCTTTGGCACAGTACAGAGCGCACATGACTCTCAATTAACAGAGGAGATTTACAATAATGCAGGTATTTATTTTAAAGGCTTGGGGGTCGGGTTGGGTACAAAGACAAAATATTCCTGGGGAAGAGGAGCCTCGGTCCATAACACACAAACCACCCCAGGCTGAATTTTCACCTAAACCCATATACACAAATACAAGCCTTTTTATAGTAAGGCAATTAAAATAAATAAATAAAGCAGATGGGAACATTTATTTTACATCTAAGAGTCCCTAAATTTATTTCAGTACCATCTTGAGCAAGACATAGCTGAGGTTTTATTAATACAAATCCCAGATTAAACTTTTCTTTCAAGTTTTAATTATTCAGCCAAATCTATACTATTTCATTTTATTTGAATTGAATTTTATTATTTAATTGAATTCTCTACCATGTATTAGTATCTAACAAGCATGCAGATTTTCCTAATGAATAAGGTGAAACGTAAAGCAAAAATAGTATGATCATTAATAGTGAACAATTACATAATTTCTCTGCATGTCATATTCAATATCCTTTTCCTTGAGGCACAGGAAAATTATTTCAATACCAATTAGTATCACATAAGGAAAAGAAAAGCCCCCAAAACCTCTAAAATCTGAAAGGAGCTTCAAGTGCAGTTAATGTTGATTATCCATGTTCATTCGCTCCAAAAACTATTTATTGGGCATTTATTCTATGCCATATATAGATTCAAAGCTAAAAAAAAAAATGGCACCCAGTTATTGTCACAGCCTTGCTTGTCCTCAGACCATCTGAGGTTCAGCACAGGATTCCAGATGTATTCTGCTAAAGCTTTATTTAGTGCCTTGTTTTCTAGGCAGCTGAGACTACCATAGAAAACCTGAATGCTTTTTTAATCATAAAGCCCCATTTCCTGGCATTCCCATCTTAAAACATGTAGAATAATTTTTTTCTCTAAGGGTTGGGCTAGTGCACAAAAACCAAAAAACTATAAGAAGAATGCCTTCCAGAATAGCCCTTTTCATTAAGTATCCTTTGCCAGCATAATGTTTACATCTAAAAGTTTTGAGGGCAAATGGCAACCTTGTTGGTTCCTAACAATTTCTGGTGCTCAACAATCCAGTAAATAGTACACATACTCTAGATAAATTTAGTGCTTGAGATTTTCCGTCTTATTTGTTTGTTCATCTTAACAAAATTTCCCAAGGGTGGGTGACAGACAAGCAACAATTATCTCTATTTACATGGGGAAGAAGGGAGCAGAAATACCACCCTAGCAAAATCACGTTGCCATCAATTTAAGACATGGCTTTTAGTGATTCAAAAATAGAACCCCTGATGACTTATTTCTAGTTCACATTCCTGCCCTTTGCTAAATCAAACTGCCTCCTTTTGACTTCCTTAAATTCATGCATTCTTGAAATTTCAAAAAGAATTCTCATTAATATTAAAAAAACAGCATACAGAAAACAAATTTTCTTTTTCAAAAGAAAAGAAAATGGTTTGAAAACATTCTTAACAAGTTGCTCATCAAAACAACTTTAGCAACAACAGAGAAGAACCTATCATTTTAAACAGGAGTGAGAGGACATCTCCCCCAAACCTCCTCTGGCAAATATTTGGTAAGAAGTAAACAGAAACAGATGGCTCTAATGCGGCACAGGGGCAAGAAAGTGTTGCCCCACGGGTCAGATCTACTCAGTCTCCTGGTCAGTCCTGGATCCCAGCAGATTCTATTCCCAAAAGACAGAATGCTGCCATCTTAAGACTCTTCCTCGAGCAGGACACAGTACCTCAGGAGCTGGAGTTTCTGGAGGCTCATTCTCTTCACTGTCACTTGAACTGCTCTCGCTCTCCGAGTCAGAGGAGCTGTCTGAGTCACTGGTACTCTCTGACTCTGCACTACTGCAATGTGCTGATGCCACTGGTTCTGGAAGCGACTGTGGAGCACTGCAAAGCAAACCAAGGATAAAATTAGAAGACACCATGCAAGGTAGATTTTAACTGGCTCTACCCCCTGTCCATTTTTCTGCTACTTGAAAGGAAGGGCCTCAAAAATCTAATATTACTAACATCATATCATCCAGTGAGAGAGGGCCCCATAGTGACTCAAAAAGCAGAGAAAAACTCTTTAAAATGATTTGTCAGATTACTACATAAAAGAGAAGCCTGTGGAATTTTACTTCTGGAGAACATTTCAAGTTGTGTGTGGAGTCCTTTATATCACCAGGACCTGACTGTCTGCTTTTCTAAATAAAGTTTTATTGGAACATATCCATATCCAATACTAGTGTATTGAACCCAGGACCTCATACATACAAAAGCAGACACTCAACCACTGAGCTGTATCTGCTCCCTGCTACCCATTCTTTAACATATTGTTTATGTCTGCTTTTGAGATACAACAGAGTTAAATAGTTGCAACAGAGACTATATGGCTGGCCCACAAAGGCTAAAATATTTACTATCTGATCCTTAAAAGAAAAAAAGTTGGCTGACCCCTGCTTTATAACCAAAAGAATATTAATATATAAAGGAAAAGTCAATAGTTTAAAGTCTTTCTATATTCTCTATGTGATAACTAACTGCATGGTAGCCAAAGATTACTGAATATAAATAAGTGATCCTATGAGAGGTGAGCTCAAGGGCAAAGCATTCACATTTATCTGGAAGAATTATAAATGGGCTCTTCTGTATGATGAAAAAAGCTTAGGCCCATCCCAATATCAGCTAAAGTAGAAATGAACTGCTGCATGAGTTAAGAATAGGGCAATAACTGTAGGTCAGCGAGAGAACACGTATCGATCATACTGCTAAACACATACAGAATTTCAAAGCAAATCTAATTTTTAAATCTTCCCCCTAAATGCTATCAATTAAAGTAGCAAATAATTAACTATAATCATGAAAGCCTCCAAATCTACCTAGAATACTTTTGAAAACAATAAGTTTAAACCACTAGTTGAAGTAATTTTAAAACAAAAACCAAAACAAACATTATATCACTACATAATTTCCTTATAGATGCTGCATCAAGTTTATGACTCTTTATACACAGGCAACTGAAAGGCTTAAAGCCACTGATGATGAGAATGGTATACACTAGAAATGTTATTCCTGCCTCTAATTTGTCCCTATCTTGTTTTTTTAATGTTTTCTTCCCCTGTTTTTTGTGTTGTTGTTTTTTTTTGTTAGGTACCAGGGCCAGGGATTGAACCCCAGACTTCATATGTAGGAAGCCAGCGCTCAACCACTGAGCCACACAGGCTCCCTGAGTTGGTTTTTTTTTTTATTTGCATTTTTTTGTTGTTTTTAGGCAGCACCAGGGACCAAACCCAGGACCTTCCATATGGGAAGCAGGCGCTCAACCACTTGAGCCGCATCTGCTCCCCTCCCACACTTTTAAGCTAAGTTGCTTTGTCATATTTTATGAGTTGTTATAACCCACCAGAAATGAATAAAATGAAAAACAAATAAAGAATCAAACCTGAAGGACTAGTCACATGATTGCTTGGTTTTCCTTCACATTATGTCACATCATCTGTATGACAGGCAGGTTTTTATTGCTGGTCTTGTTTCTGAATGGATGCCCACATCTCAAGGGAGTAAAATAGCTAGTAGCACAACTTAACTCTTGTTCATGCAGGTACTTGGCATAGTAAATCATTAAGTTCAGTATCAGAGGAATATGATTATAAAGATAGTTTAAGTAATTACCAGTTCCAAATTGATGCATCAGACTCTTTGATAGTATGGCTAGTATGTTTTCAAAGTGAAAACAGTGACATTTTCTATTGACATTAAAAGGTGCTGGGAAGCAGCTGTGGCTCAATCAGTAGGGCTCCCGTTTACCATATGGGAGGCCCCGGGTTTGGTTCCCGGGGCCTCCTGGTGAAGGCAAGACCGCCGCATGGCGTGGTTAGCTGACCCAGCGAGCACAAGCAGCAAGGGGGGGATAAATGAATAAATAAATAAAATCTTTAAAAAAAAAAAAAAAAAAAAAAAAGGTGCTGCAGGTCATTTTTAAAAGCAGCTGAAACCATTTGAAAATTCTATTAACTAAGAAAACAGGTACTATGGAACACAATTTCTAAAAATAATTTGGCTTTACAATTTTTGGAAACAACAAATCTGTTACCTTTGTAGAAACACTGGACTCTTCAGTCTAACTTTCCAAATAGTGATTACATAATATCAATGATAAAAAGTATTTTATGCTTACTTTTAAACTCTCAAAAACATTAAGCTTGCAGGATTCATCAGTGAGGAAAAAGGTGAGTGGAGGGACTCTTACCCTTTTATAGAGTTAACAACCTTTCTATGACTGATTTCAGCTTCCAAAGTATTAAACAGGTATTTCCCTTTACCTGTGATTTCCCATCTCCTTCACCATGACAAAACTACACGTGCTAAATAAAGCCTTATTTTTCACACTTGCAAGAAAAAAATGCCCCAGCTCTATAGAGATGGGATGAAATCCACGCACAGTACCTTGGAGGTGCAGGTGAGGAAGGTGGCTTCTCTGGGGCCTAGGTATTCATAATAAAGGAAACAGGGATCAGAAAAAAGAACAAACAGAAAAAATAGGTTAGGATAAGCAGCTCAGCAATGTCAGACTGACTGAAAAAGATTTCTGGCATAATGGGTGTACAAAACTTACTTGCTCATTGTCACTGTCCTCACTGTCACTGAGCTGAAGGTCATCTTCAAGCGTCCTGAAATGGGTAGGGAGGGAGGAGACATTGTAGAATTTAAAGTAATTTCTAACACAGTTCCTTTAAACTTCTTTTAACATAAATAAAAATCTGCTTAACAACACAAAAGAGGGATGGGAGAGATAAAAATGTTATTTATTCATTGAATGCTTTTGTATTCCTTGAGATATAAGTTTTACAATTATAACACACAAATCAATTTAGTCCAAGCCCCTTACCATCCCAATGCTAAATCTTTCACATGTTCTGAACATTAAAAGTGGAACTACTGTAAAACAGGGATTTGTTGTCATCCCTGAGACTAAAGTGAGGACAATGGTCCCAACAAAAGAAAAAATATATACACAAAAATAATTTTCTCCTATAGTCTCTAACTTAACTAGATAAATGATTAACTATTAAATGAGTTAATATTGAATGAGTACTTGTAAAATGATTAAACAGTGACAGGTACATAAAATGTAGTAGGTAAGAATTAAATAAGATGATGTATAAAGCTAGCAACGCAAGTGTCAACCAGACAGTACAGTTACTTTACATTTTTGTCCAAGGACATTATTAATACTAAGTTCCATTCATCTACATGCAAAAATTATCTGTTGTCTGCTTGAATACTTAAATTAATGGGAAGGATAGTAATACAAATGATATTATTGTCTAGAAAGTATGTTTATCTATCATTCTGGTGGGGGAAAAAAAGAGTTCTCTGACTAACTTATGTTGATACCTATCTTTAGGCATTCTAGCTTAGGAAAAACCATAAGAATAACAGCAAACATCTTCTAATCTGTACATATCTACTCAAATCTTAACAATGTCCCCCTCAACCTTTTTCCATGGAGATACCTAAATACCAAATGAATGAATCACTAATTGTTTCTCCCATTCCCCTTAAAATTTAATGAGCATGACTATTTCAGAAATGAAAAGAAAAAAAAAAATGCTTCAATATTATTGATGCTTCAAAGACCAAGGTATATTATAGGTTAAAATCTTTCAGCATTTCTAAAATACCTCTTCAACAATCTGACCCGGAAGTTTTACTTCAAACCCACTATCTGCCACTGAATTAGAGCTGGCACGGTTGTTTTGGGAAACCTCAGTAGAAATCACTACATTTTCTAATGAAAATAAACTGCAATAAAACTTGGCTCTTTGGTAACCGACGCCCTACATGCAATGTGGTAATTCTGCCAAGGAATTACTTCAACCAACAAATATACTAAAAACATCCTGTGATAAGTTTCTAAATAAAATGAAAACTGTTAGCTACATGTAAGTGTAGATCTTGCTCAATATTTACCTAATGGAAACTAATTTCATATTTTAGCAAGGCTAGAAAGTACAGCCTTCAGAAACAGGACATGGCAGTTAGCAATCCTAATAGTGTAAAGAAAAAGTCACTCAACAGGTCTACTCCTAAATGGTGGCTTGGCACACGCACAAATGTAAAGCATAGTACAACCAGAAATGTAAGGCACAATACAATCAGAAATGTAAGGTGTAATATAATCAAGAAAAAAAATCTGGCAAAGTATATTCAATATTCACTACCACCAACAAAACCATGGTAAATGGACCACTTTGTTTCTTAGTCATTGGGTTTGTTTTGTATAAAACCGATGTGCCTTAATTTCCTGTAACATCAATGATCATGTTAATGCAACCATACTTCCTGTTGCAGAGAACTAAAAATTCTGAAAACTTGTTTGCCTAAGCTACCAAATATCAAGTTCCATTAAAATATTTTCCTAAAATAAGTCAGAAAGCACCTAAGAGAAAGTTCTGACTTTTAGCTTCACTTGTTGCTAGGGGAAAAAAGATGCCATGAAAATGCCGTCCCAGATTCTGAAAATGTCCCCTTCAGAGCATTACACAGAAAATAACAAAACAAGCCTGTAGGTACAAAACCTGTTCAGGGCCTAAAGAGTAAGGGACAGTGGTCTCTGAGGGGAGATGGCTAAAGATATCTCCAAAAAAAAACACTCTCAAAAAGAAATGATAAAACCAATCATCATGAACAGGGACAAACAATACTTACCACTTATTTAGGATGTACTAGGGACTTTACACTTATTCAAAATTTGCGTTATACTTTATTTGGTAAAGAATAAGCAAATCTCACATGTGAATCAGCAGAGATAGATGTATAGTCAGTGTGCCAACCCAGCCAACAGTAACCACAGAATCTTCCAGAAATCATGGTTTATTACTTTGCCAGAGGTAGGTGGCTGAATATAAGCCAACATGCTATGGGGGGGGGGGGCAGGGATATTTTCTAAAGTAAGAAAAAAAGATTACTTAAAAACCACAACTAAGTTTTGCTAATACAAAAAAAAAAAGAAAAAAAAGAGAGAGAGAGAGAAAAGAGAATCTATATAGCTGGGAAAATAAGGCCTGATGACAGGCAAAGATTTTTATTTTTAAAAAAAATAAGAGAATTTTAGAGGAGTCAGCTGCTAAAATCCCTTGCTTGTCCCACAAATATATTTGAGGCCAAGCACATATACGTGGAGAACTGGTCCTAGATTGTGAAGAGTTAAGGAGATTAATTACAGCACACCTGGATGAGCACCTTTGCACCAAGAAAGAAAGTCAAATCTCTTAAACTCAGTCACATTCATAAATAACAGAAGAGAAGGTCCAAGGAATATTCCTCTTCCTACATGACTGTGAGTTTCTCTGGGACAGGAACAAGTCATTTCACCTTCATATTCCTTGTGTCTTAAACTTGGCAGTTACCCTAAAAAGCTGGCTAAGTGAATAGCGCCCTTTTGGTTGAATGAGAAACAGTATGACATACCAGTGCCCACTATGTGGTCAGGATTTTACAGGCATTGCCTGTAACTTTCATAACAACCCTGTGAGGTGGCCATGACTATCCCCTCACATTGCAAAGATGAAGAAATAAGCTCAAAATGGTCCTGACTTGCCTAAGGTTAGGCTGGAGCTGAGGTACAAGATCAATTCCACCAGCTCTCCTTATCCCCGTCAACATATTGCATCAGAAAATCTATCTGATGGAATTCAATTCCAAAACCCACCCAGAGAAAGATCTTGATTAAAATTTTTAAAAAATAACTTATCTTGTTGGAATAAAATGAAAATACTTTTTACCTATTATGAAAATAAATTAACTTTAAATACCTTTATATACTTTCTAAGCTGGTCGGTAACTAATTTCATTTCCCAATCCCAAGACAAAGCAGTTATTTCAAAGCCTATGACACCATATGGCCTACTTTGGCACTGTTCAAAAAGAAGCCAAATGCTAAGTTAAAAAACAACTCTGAACTACTATGCAGATTCAACCACATTTTGCATTGTTAGCTATGCTTTTCAAGTAAAGGTTAAAAATAATCCTCAAAACCCTTTGTACAAATGCATTCTTCAGGCAAAGATTCTAGCAAAGCTAGAGAGCCATGTACAGGTTCTGGCAGGTACACTTCAGTGAGTCAGAGTCCAAATGTTACCGTGTGAGACATCCTAAGACATACCTTTCTTGCCCATTCCTTAGTACTGGGCTTACTGAAAGATTTCACTTCCAATATTCTGAAACATCTCAATTCAGAACCAGAACATTAGGTAAATAAACTTATTTCTTGGCTTAAGGTTTCCTATTATCAGTCCATACATTTTATATTTGGGGAAGAGCACGTGAAGGCAAGTTGACAGAAGTTATTGGCAACTAATTCATCACAATCCATGGTATTAGGTGTGCTTAAAACAAAGAAAAATAACACTTTTCAGAAACCTCTACAAGCATGCAAGAATGCATAAACTTGCACAATATCACAAACTTGAAAATGGAATGGGCAATAAAGTACAGAAAAAGAGAAAGAGGTTGGGTTCCAAAGTAGATTTATAATTCCCCAAATTTAAAATTCAGTCAGGCTGTGATTCCTTTTTTTGATAATCACTGGCAGAAATAAGGATTGCAAATGCAGGAGTTGATGGGAGGTCACCAGTTATAAAGAATGCTCTACATACTATAAATGAAAAAGTGAAAAAGCCAGATCTTAGGTGCTGTGATGCAACCTATTAACAGGAACTCTCCAAATGGTGGTGGTAGTTATAAGGCAGAATTCAAATTCACAAAGAGACTGTTTACAGGAGAGTATATGTTAATAAGAGGGGAAATTGACTTACTACGTAATTTACTGTAGCAAAAGAGCTTCATAGGTGATAAGGTAAAAATTGCTGACAGAAGTATAAAAGTTTGTTTAAACTCCATGGATGAGGTGAAGATTATTTGAGGTCAAATAAGGAAATGAGAAAGATCACAAGAGTATGAGTAGGGAAGATCGTTACTCAAAGTTAACAAATAAGATTAAATCAGTAAGTATGAGGAATAATGTACTAGTACAAGAATGACACACTAGCCAACTGGAAACAAAATCTAGAAAAATTATTAGTTATCACCATGAATCTATTAAATATTGGTTGTAGGTATTCAATCAAGTTTGTGTGTAGAATTCTGCCCTCCTCATTTATGCTGAGCACCTACTACGTGGCAGGCACTGTTCCAGACCCCATGGATACTGCTCTAAGCAGACAAAAATCCCTGCTCTTGGGGCACTTACATTCTAGAGGGAGATAATTCAAACATATACTTGCTTAGTAGATAATCAGTGCTGTGAAGGGGGAAAGGGATAAAAGAGAGCACAGGATGGGTGTGGGTTACTCTTTTTCATAGGGAAGTCAGGGATGACTACACTGAGGAGAAACCTGAAAGCAGGGAGGAGCGCAAGATGCTGGTATAGGGGGAGAGTAATGCAGGCACATCCACGAGGAGCCCTCTGTGGCCGGAATGGAATGGGGACTTATGTATGGGGAGAGGAGAAGAGTGGTAGCATAAAAAGATAGATTATGGAGGGCCACAGAGGCTTCTGCATGTTAGAGGGAGAGACTTTCTTGATTTACTAGCACAGAAACCCAGAGTAGAACGTACACACTGCCCTTAAGGTTAATAGAGCCTCTGCCTTAAGGGTTCAAATTAAAATTTAGGATTCAAATTAAAACATTGTGTCTTATTTGATCTTTCAATCCACATTTAAATTAAGTTAGTCTAGGGTTACTTATTGCAGTAAATTGGGAGTTATGACTAAATATGAGACTTAAATAGACCCTTAGGGCTTTGCATATGCATATGAACTACTTCAACGAATTCACTTCTGAAGGAATTATTCTCTGATGTTTTCAAATGCCTTCAGAGCCTGTGGCATAATCTATCAAGGCCCTTTAAAGGTAGCAAGTATTCTCCACTTCCAAAAACACCTTTCCTGACCTCCCTCTCTAAAGTGTCAACACCCCCAAAAAATCCAGCTCCTCAAACCTGTCACTATTATACCACCTTGTTTTATTTCCTTCATATTATTTATCACTGTCTGAAATTATCTTACTAAAGTTTTAAAATATGTATTATATGTCACCCACATTTAATTACAAGATGTGGAGGCAGGGACTTTAAGGCTCCTGGACCACTGTTCCCCCAGGTACCTAAAGCAGCACCTGACACACAAGCACAAGTTCAATAATTATGCACTGAATAGATGCATGGAGCCAATTTTTAGGGAAAGATCTCCAAGCCACCTGGAACCAAGCCCAGAGAATATTTATGGTTATATGATTCAGGTAAAAAACATGATAAAGAATGATGAGAATGAATTTTTTTTTTTTGGCAGAAAATATACTGAAACTTATTTACCACCACCTATTATGTAGTGGGCACTTGATAAATTTATTTTTATTGTCCATTTTGTGTAACCTTTTGCCTCAGATCAAATATGTCAACATATATTGTCCTAAAGGGGACCTTCCAAAGTATTTTTCAAGCCACAACTCCATCATTCAATTAAGTACATAAGCTCCAATGGGCTGATGTTTCCAGCATGAACCTGTAGGAACTACCATGTTAAGTCTACTATTGTCTTGCAAGAAATCCAAGAATATTGTCCACTAGAGCTGAAGCCTACATGAGGTCCAAGAGTGAAACCCACTATTCCAAAAGCCTATAATTCTAACATGAGCTAGAGTCAAGGTACTTCATCAGGGCAGATGGGGAAAGGAGGTGGGCCTATATTATGGGTTGATGTGTGTCCTCCCTAAGAGATATGCTGAAGTCCTAAGCCCCAGTCCCTCACACTGTGATCTTATTTGGAAACAGGGTCATTACAAATGGAATTAGAAAAGTTCAAATGAAGTCAAATTGAATAGGGAGGGCCCTTAATCCACGATGACTAGTGTCTTAAAAGAAGAAGAAATGTGAACAAAGAAGGGAGAATGCCATGTGACAACTGAGACAGAGAATACCATGGACTATAGGCAAGCCAATGGAAGAGCATGGAGCAGATTCTTTCTTATGGACTTTAGATGAAACATGACCCCGCTGACACTTTGATTTCAGACTTCCAACTTCTGTGAATACAGAAGGAATACAATTCTGTTGTTTCAAGCCACTGTTTGTGGTACTTTGTTATGGCGGCCATTGGAAGCTAAGGCTTGTGAATCCACTTGTGGATTCCAGTATTTTCTCAATATTAGTTTAATGTGTCTTAGTGACTAATTTTAAATAAGCGTATTTTTTGAACATTGAACAGAACGGTTGTTTTCACTTAAGAATGAAAATTCTTCAAAACCCAATCTTGGGGAGCATATGCAGTTCAAGTGGTTGATTGTCTGCTTCCCATGTACAAAGTCCCAGGTTTGATCCCCAGTACCTTCTAAAAAACAAAAACCGAATCTCACAAATTCACATTTGTCTTCAGCATGCCAGTATTAACTTAATTTTTTTAAAAAGCTATATTCTTTATTTTCCTCCATTTCACACATCTACCTTTCCTCCTAAAAACATACATAAACCTCCCTCTATATCTAGGTTACTAAAATAATTACGAACACCTCTAATTCTAGATCACTAATTCCCAATCACTTGGTTGGGAAAACTGGAAGTGGAAATAAAGTATACCCTTTTCCAGCAATGCCAGATATAGAGTATTGAGAATTATTTAGAATGGGACATCCATTTACATTCCGTGATGCTGAAAAGTTTAACATGGACCTACAAAAGTACATCTGACCAGCACCAATGTTTGCCCCTTGTTTTCAGGAGAACTGAAGAACTATAAGTAAGGGATAAGGAGTATGGTCTCAATGACAAATAATTTATAAGCTTTACATATTCGGGTAGTTTCTACCACTTCTTCCATAACATTTACCAGCAAATAGCATTTTAAGTTAGAGCTGTCATTGAAATAAAGGATCCTTCACATAAGCTAACATTTGAAAACAAGACAAAAAATGTCATGAAAAGGGAAAACAAAAATAATTAAGGCTAAATATGATTTAAATTAACTGGTATAAGTAAGTCATTTCCTTCAGACATAATTCTAGGACATTTCAGGTGACAATTTTCTCCTGATATGAAGATTTTATATTAAAATAAACTGATAGAACAGGTCTTCAATACTGTTCTGAGCAAAAGTTGAAAACTCAGGTTCATTTAAAAAGATATCACTCATCCCAGCCTTTATTCACCTTACAACATTCCTTCTCTTCTCAAATTCCATGGACCATCCCATCCCAATTCCTACTTCACATCCAAATCCAGAGGTTTTCTTCATTTCAAAAGAAGCTTTCTACATTTAAGTAATAAAAATTTCAAATTACCATAATGACTAATTTCTGTCTCTTATTCCAAATAAGTATTAGTGATTTCTGAGGCAAAAGCAAGAAAAATGAAGGAAGGCACCTTCTACTAAGGATTTAGCAATTTCGGGGTAGGGTGTAGGAAGGGAGAAGGAAGTTAATCTCAATAATAAATATAAACTGTTTTAGAGTTCTTAAAATATTAACACGTTATCCCTTTTGAGTGGCTTACATGACTAAATTGTATCTGGTTGCAGAGATACAACCAGAGAAAAAGCAAATACTTTGTACTTTGCCCTGAGAACAGATCAAAGCCTGGAAAGGAAAAGTATACCAAAGCCAAGAGCCCTTAAACAAATATATCCTCCCCTAAAATTAGGGGCAAATAACACTAACCACCCAGCTAATCAGTTACCTATACAGCTTTACAGAAGGAGTTCATTATTTGAGAAATAACCAGGGCTTAAACTTCAGAGATTACAAGTAATGGTTTCACAGCATATATTTCTCTCACACCTCTATCCTTCAACTATCCCCACTATCCTCCACGCAAGTCTGTGATAAATATAACAGTTAATGCAAACTGTTCACAAGATAATACTAAAAAAAAAGGGGGGGGGGGGCAGCAGCTAAATAACATAGGGTTACTTTAAGGACTTTAAAAGCAAACAAAAACTCATTATCTACCCATAAAAAAAAATTTTTTTTTTAAAAGACCTTCAAACTGTAATAAATTTACCTTAAAAAAAAAAAAAGCTTATTTTTTTCTCATTTTGCTATGGAGAATGAAAACAAGATTGCATAAAGAGCTGGCACTTGGGAACAGTGATTTAATCCAGTTCCATATTCAGTTATGGCTAGGAGATAAAATAGATGGCCTCTTTGGCTCAACTATACTTTTCTTAAATATCAATCCATAGTAACCCTTCCTTCCAAAATACATGGAACAAATATTGTGCCTAGAAAATAGAAGAGCTGGAGCTTGAACTCCTTGAACAACCGAAATTACCTGAGACCAACAACTCAAAGGGTTAGTGACCAATTAGAGTCTGAAGACCTCCTCACTTATTCACTAAAAACAACTTCTTATTATGTGAAATGAAAGAAATATACCACCAAGAAAAGATAAATTGAGTCAAAATGCTGATTTCAAAATCTTTAATATGTGGTCTAAAATGTTCCTCAAACCCAAAATATATCTGGACTGACTCAGCCTTAATAAAGAGCAGATGTAGATGGGCAATAGGAAAGTTCTATTAGTGAAACTAGGCTAAAAAAGTGGTAGACAATCTTAAATTGCACACATACCCCAGAATGTATTTCCAAAATCTAAAGCTATATAAGACTGGAATTGATAGAGCTAAAGCCTTCCATTTTCCACAATTAATATGTAAATAATGCCTCAATTCTGCTTTTTTTTTTTTTTTTGGAAAACTCTTTCCAACTGTCCTATAGTGCATAAGACTTCAACAAGAGAGCTTAATCCAAATATGTCTGTCATTTCTTGAAATTTATGACTTTTACTCTTAAAAGCAAAAAACGAAAACAAAAATAAACCAGCATGGATTTACATGGGAAATTATAATGTTATATTATAAACCTGTAATAAGCAAAGCATTTTACTTACGATGTTCCCTGCTGAGGATGGGTTTTTGAAGATGTATCATATTGTTCTATGGGGTGGGGGAGGGAAAAATTATCAGGTCAGCACAATGCTCTATATTTATGAGATAGCTAGTTATAAGCACCCATCTTTGCTGCCCAGTCCCCATAATTTTTTCACCTAAGCAGTATATTTAAATTCTGTCGACCAGACTGCTTATACATTGCATTTGGTACAATCCCATTCATACCATTATAAAATAGCATTTATGTTACTTCTAGAGAAAAGGCCTGCTCAGAATCACAAAACTCTTAATAAACCAAAAATGTTTTCAAAAACATTGCGTATAGCTTGCCATACCACCTTGCTGGTAGCTTTCCTATGTAACTGAGACCTTCCCAGATGTCAGTTGATAGAGGGTGATTGGAAGCACTAATGATGGGATTACTCTCGCCCCTACTTGGTATGACTTTACACATCAACTGATCTGCCATCACTCCTTTGCACAGCCTCAGTACTTGGCAGGCTATGCTCTCTCTCTTCCTCCTGCCCCTTCATTATTCATGACTACCCCATTCATTTATTCAATAGCTATCTGGAGACTACTTGATTGATACCAATATGTTCAAGGCATTTGACCCTGTCCTCAGTGAACTTAAGTTGACTTAGGGATATGAACAGGAGCACAAATATCTACAATTAGGGTTGTAGCAATTAGTAGACAAACTTGATCACATAAATTAACTGTCACGGGAATCTAGAGAACTGTCATTCTATTGGTAGTGACCCAAGAAGGCCATTAGAGAAAGAACAAAAATCTGCGTCACATAGGATGGGTGAGGTTCTGGTAGAATGACTGCAGGCAGGAGAGAGGGTGAAGAAGGCTTTCAGGCTGGAGAGAATGAGCAGAGGTATGGAAGTGGGAGAAAGTGAACTGCCACACATTTGGAACAGGCAAAGATGGGGGGCAGAATCTGGGCTTTGAAAGCCAGGATGAGAACTTATGACTTTACTTGTTGGGCAACGAGATGCCCAATCTAAACCAGGATGTGACCATGAAGATTAATTTGGTGGTACTAGCTGGTATAAAACGGAAGGGATCAGGAAATATTAAGTGTGGAGCCAACAAACCAGTTGGGAGGCTGTTGTATTTGTCTGGGTCTGAGATAATGAGGATTTGAAACTACTGGAAGTGGAATGGAAATATGGGGATCAACAATATTGCTCACTAATGTCTTGTACAGACCTTTGCATATTTGCAATTAATCACTTTATCCTCATGGTGGCAGCAGCTCTTATATGACATTTTTAAATTGCCTCTCCTACTAGCTTGAAAGCTAGAGCCAGGATACAAATTAAAGAGGCTAATGTCACTTTTCTGACTATTCACAGGGATTCCCACACAGTCATCTTGACTGGGCTCTAAGCTCTACAAGGTTCTGGTTATATTTAGACAACCATGTTTTGCAAATGTAGGCACAAAAACTGGGGCATACAAATAAAATACCTGTACTTCCCCTCTCTAAAGAATACAAAACCTATGTAACTACACTATAAGATCACCAAGAAAGAAATTAGAATTAACTTGCTGGGCACTCTTGAGAAATAAGTTATACTCTATTCTTCACTATATTCACACATATCCCACCCCCTTTTCACCTAACATACAACTATACTTCTCTTCTTTATATTACAAAGGCTGCATTCTCACAAAAATAAGCAAGGTTCTCCAAACACCAAGAAATGAAGTGGCAGCAGTAGAGAAAACCATGGGGTGAAAGGCTGGTAAGCCAAGACCTATGGGAGACCCATCAGTGTCTGACAACTTCTCATCAGAGCAATGAGGAATCAGCCCAAGCTATTCCAAGGAAAAGAAAGTTTTTATCCGTTTCATCTTCAACTTTAGCCAAAAGGGAAAATTAAACAGTTCAATGGATTAAAGGTTCTTTCTAGACCAGGAGTTAGAAATTAGGCAAACTATGAGTGACCCAAATGAGAGAGATATAAAGCTGCATGATTGACAGTGCTAGCAAGTAGGAGGAGGGGAAGCAAGAGGTAAGGAGACACATAGCAATCCTATTCACATCTGAGTTGGTAGCTCCATCTTCAGACCTGTGCCACTTAACTGTTTATCTGTCCTTACACTGGCTGCAAAAAGATGTTGAGGGGAGTAGGGGGAGAGGGGAGATTTCCCTAAGCACCCATTAATTTCAATTAATTTTATCTTGCTACTTATACAATATGGTGGCAAAAGTGTCAGGTTTATTTCTCTGCATTTGGGGAAAATTTAGTTATGAATTCATTTTAAGATTTTATTCAGTATCTCTAGAGTAAACTTTCTCTAAAGGTTTAATATTTACATTTTAGGCTTTGTGAGCTATACATGGTAGCACAGTAGTAAATGAAAGTGTGTAACTGTGTCCCAATACATTTTATTTGCAAAAAATAGGAAGCAATAGCCCATGCAAAGGAGAATATTAAAGCGTTAGAAACCACACAAAGAGGGCCAGAGCTGGGACACACCTGACAAAAACTTTTTTTTAATGGCCCTAAATATGCTCAAAAAGCTAAAGGAAAACATGAACAAAAAACTAAAGGGTGGGAAGTGGATGTGGCTCAAGAGACTGGGCTCCATATAAGAGGTCCAGGGTTTAATTCCTGGGACCTCCTGGTGAAGAGCAAGCTGGCCTGCATGGAGAGCTGGTGCAGCAAAATGATGCAACAAAAAAAGAGACACAGAAGAGAGACAATAAGAGATGCCAAAGACCAGGGAGCTGAGGTGGCGCAAGAGATTGAGTGCCTCTCTCCACTCCGAAAGGTCCCAGGATTGGTTCCCGGTACCATCTACAGAGAAGACAAGCAGACACAGAAGAACACACAGAGAACAGACAGTCAGCATAAAACATTGGTGGGGGGTGGGAGAGGGATAAAAATTAATTTAAAAAAAGAACTGAAGGGCTTTATGAAAATGATAAAGAATATCAATAGAGAAATGGAAAATATGAAAAGTAACCACACAGAACTGAAAACGACAGAAAAAATTTTTTTAATTCCCTAGAGAGATTCGATGGCAGAAGAAAGAAGCAGTGAACTAGAAGATAAGACAAATAAATCACCCCAACTGGAAGAAGAAAGAAGAATGAACAAAAGTGAAGAGTCTGAGGAACCTGTGGGCCACTATCAAGTATACAAAAATACTTATTGTGGGAGTCCAGAAGGAGAGGGAGAGGAGCAGAGAGAATATTCAAAGAAATAATGGCAGAAAGCTCTCCACATTTAATGAAAGACATGAATACACACATCCAAGATATTGAATTAATTCCAAACAGGATAAACCCAAATATACCCACAGCAAATAGACCCACACTGCGGCATATTATAATCAAACTATCAAATGCCAAAGGTAAAGAAAGAAAAACCGTGTCATGTGCAAGGGAGTCTCAAGATTAAGGGCTGATTTCTCGTTGGAAGCCATGGAGGCAAAAAGGCAGTGGATGCCATATATAGTGCTGAAGGGGGATGGGGGGGACCGACTAAAAATTCTATATCCACCAAAACCATCTTTCAAAAATGAGGGACAGATTTAGACATTCCCAGATAAACAAAAGTTGAGAGAGTTTATCTCTACCTCTACTGGACCAACCCTACAAAAAATGCTAAAGGGAGTTTTGCAGATTGAAAGGAAAGAACAATATACAATAGAAGCCACATAAAGAAATAAAGATCTTCAGATTGTGTAACGACATAGGTAAATATAAATGCAAGTACTATTACATTGTTGGTTTGTAACTCCACATTTCCTACAAGATCTAAAAGGTAAATGCATAAAATCTAGTAAGAACTCAGTGGTTTGGAACTTATAATCCATAAACATGTAATTTGTGGGGAGTGGGTGTAGCTTGGTGGTTGAGCACCTGCTTCCCACGTACAAGGTCCCAGGTTCAATCCCCAGTACCTCCTTTAAAAAAAAAAAAAAAAAAGAAGAAGTGATTTGTGACAAAAACTACACAAAGGTGGGGGATAGAAGGGGACAGGACCATAGTTTGTATATACTACTGAAATTAAATTGGCATTAAAGCAAACAAGAATGTTGTAGATTTAGGATGTCAAATTTAAGCCCCATGGAAACTACAAAGAAAATATCAGAAAATATGCAAATTCATAAGAGAAAAAAAAGAGAATACAGATTGTTAGGGGCAGTAGGGAGGCAGGGAAAATGGGTGAAGGGTTTCTGTTTGGGGACATGGGAGTTTTAGTAATGGAAGGTGGTGAGGGTATCACAACATTGTGAATGTGATTAATCCCACTGAACGATATTCTTGGAAGTAGTTGACATAGCAAAAGTTTATATTGTATACATGTTCCCAAAATAAAAATAAAAAAATAAAAAAGAAGAAGAATAAGAAGAACAAAGAGTAACTGAAAACACGATAATACGCAATCCTGGACAGAATCTAACAAGGGAGAAGAAAAGGATCAAAAGGACATTATTGAATAATGTTACCTGTCATGAGGATATAAAATAATTCAGTAGTGAATGTTCTGCACCATCCATGTGCAATTATACTATTAAATTCCACTACACTACATGAAGGTAAATGGACATTCCAGAATATAGATGTGATTATACAGTCTTAAACTAATTATTATTAAACCAATGATGTCTGAGAATCAGTGATGCATTTTTTATGGAGTATAACTCATTGTTTACAGTATGTTTTAGGTGGCATCATCTTAACACTAGATGGTGAATAATGTATTCCCAATAAATTTAGATAGCAGTAAAGAAAAAAAAAAAGGACATTATTGGGATATATGAAAAAGGTGGAAAATAGATTGTAAGCTTTATACCAATGTTAAATTTCTTGAACCAGATAATAGCATTTAAGACAGTTACAGGGGAAGCGGCTGTGGCTCAATCAGTAGGGCTCCCGTTTACCATATGGGAGGCCCTGGGTTCGGTTCCCGGGGCCTCCTGGTGAAGGCAAGCCCGCCCGCACGGCGTGGTTAGCTGACCCAGAGAGCACAAGCAGCAAGGGGGGGATAAATGAATAAATAAATAAAATCTTAAAAAAAAAAAGACAGTTACAGAAGTGAGTATCTTTGTTCTTAGGAAATGTACCAGGCAGTATTAAGTATTCGAGGAGCATGACATACAAAACTACACTCACGAATTCAGAAAATGGATAGATAGATTGATGGGTGGATAGGTACAATGCTATGGCAAACATGGCAAAATGTTAAAACTGGTCGATCTAGATAAGGTGACATTCTCTGTATGGGGTCTGCATTATTTTGTAACTGTCCTGTAAATTTGAAAGCATTTCAAAATAAAAAGTTAAAAACAAAACAAAACTTTATTTACAAAAACTAGCTGCAGGGCAGATTTGGTTCTCAGGCTGTAGTGTGCCCATCTTTACTCAAGGGGAGATTATTCTGTTCCTTGTTTTTCTATTCTTTTCTCCTCTCCTTCTATCCTTGCAATCAAACAATAAAAGGGAAGAAACAAAGCTATAAGTGAGGGAACAGAATGAGGTGGGGAGATTTGGAAGGAAGTCACCTGTATGGAACATCTATGAACTCTCCTCTCCCAACACACATATACATACAAACCATTTTGATCTCCCCATGCTTGAAAGGCTAACACTTCATAACTTTGGTACTTACCACATTTTCTGCTGCATGTCATCTTCACCTGTCCAAGTGTCTTACCAGATTCTGAAGAACTAAGTGATAGCAACTATCCTAGTTATTTTTATTAGGCTTGAAATGCCTTGCATATAGTTAGGATGCAAAAAAAAATATTGACTTGAGTGGTTACTGTTGAAGACGAAAAGTGGTTCCAGTTGGCGTTTTTCTGTCCCCACCCCCCCCCCAAGGGCTTAAGTATTTGCAATCCATAAAAAAGGACCAGAAAGGAATTACATGAGAAATACATAGAGCAGGGCTAGAGAAACGGTGGCAGTATTGCTTATAAATATTTCTTAGTTTTGTTTAAAAAAATACAAAAATCACACAAATCCTATTATTATGAATAATTACTGATTTATGATGCTTTCACAGTCACATTCCAAGATATCTGCTATTTCTGAGGTGATACCAAATTATATTTGTTAAGCGCTTTACTAAAACATCTTCATTAACTGTGTAACAATCTAAAATTCCATCTAAAGAACAGGTTTGTTTGTTCTCCCTTCCCATTTTTTCAATATAGGAAACCCTCATCTCTGCTGGGACATTTATTAATATTTATACATTAAAACAGTAAAAACTATGCTTTGTGCTCCAATGCAGTAATCGGTTCCATATAGTTACTTACTTTGGTTTTGGATTGCAGAACTGATGTGCTGAGAATCCTAGAAAGAGAGAGAGAAAAAAATACCTAGTTACTAAAACTCTAAAATTTCTGAAATCTAAGGGCAAAACTGGATAGCTTTTAGGATTGAAAAGATAATCTTATGAAACCTTTCAAATATATAGAAAAATGGAAATAATTGTGCAGGGGAATACCCATAGTCTCCACCATGTAAATTCTACAACTAACATTTTACTATATGAAATACTTTATTTCTCTATCTTTTCATCAATCTCATATTTTGGGGATGCATTTCAATATAGGTTGCATTCATTGATAAGTCTAATATTTATATGAAATAGCTTTTATTGTTTGTTCTTTCCCAGAGTTCATTTTTCCTTGGTATTAAGCAAAAATATTTTTACAAAATTTAACTCTTTACTTTAAAATGAATAAAATTTCTGTTTGTGACAAATTAGGGTTTGGGTAAATGTAATCTATTTTGGAAAGAATATAAGGAAAAGGAATAACAATGTGCTTGCATATCAGACTGGACAGAACACAGACCTGAAGATATTTCTACATTCTGATGGTTAACCAAAAATACTAACCCAAAAAGGAAAACGTCAGTGCTTTAAAATACATTGTTCAGGGAAGCGGCTGTGGCTCAATCAGTAGGGCTCCCGTTTACCATATGGGAGGCCCCGGGTTCGGTTCCCGGGGCCTCCTGATGAGGGCAGGCCTGCCCGCACAGCGTGGTTAGCTGACCCAGCGAGCACAAGCAGCAAGGGGGGGATAAACGAATAAATAAATAAAATCTTTAAAAAAATAAATAAATAAAATAAAATACATTGTTCACAAATATTGTAACAAAAACATGCAAATCAGCAGGTGATTCGCTAGTTATTAAATCAGCATTAGTGATAGTGATTGTGTTAAACTTTAAGATGTAGGAAGTAGGAGAATTATGGGACATGCGTATGTGTGGATATGTATACAACTAAATTCTGGACTAGAAATCAGGCAACATACTTAACTTCCCTGCATCTCAGTTTTCCCAACCCTAAAGTAAGGGCCCTCAAATGAGAGAATTTATTAGAAAGTCCTAAGTGCTTTTGTAAGGTATAAAGCCCTATACAAAAGTAAGATGTTTTTGTTAACATAATCTGGGGACTTGAGTGTTTGAAAGCATTATGAAGTACTTTAGAAGCTACATTAATTGCAATTTTAACCTTATCTCCAAAGATTTCAACAAGACAATACTAATCTGGCTCACAGCAAAAACTGAGACTTTCCACTAACGCAGTGTCTGCTATACTTTTAAATGATTACCTTTGTGGGAAAAGGAAATTTGGATGGCTCAGCTGTACTAGGCGTATGTATTGCTGTCAAAGGAGGAGGCCATGAATGGGTCATTTCCTGGAAGGAGATTTGAAAGGGAAGAAAAAGTAAATTATAAATAAATAATTTCGTGCTAAAATAAGTTAACTTAATGTAGAGTGGATTGATGGTAAATGAAAAGAGAAATGTTAAAAGTTATTTCAGGGAAGTGGATGTGGCTCAAGGGATTGGGCATCCATCTACCATATGGAAAGACCTGGGTTCGATCCCCGGAACCTCCTGGTAAAATAAAAATAAATAAGTTATTTCATTCATACTTTTTTAAAGTTTCCTAATTAATGGGCTACATTCAAAAGCTGATGATATCCAAGTTACATAACTGAAAAAAAAAAAAATCATTTTGAAGAAGAAAAACAAGAGCTTAGAACATGAATGGTTTTTAAAATACTCTGAATATTATAAAGCATATAAACCATAATAGGTGTTACCAGAGCTTATATAACTGTGAAAATGGCAAACGACAGGCTGTGCTAGAAAAGCAGTCTTCATTCAATGCTTTTTTCTCCTTTGGCTTCTTTATTGCATTTCCTGGAATTATTTAAGTTCAAGGGAAGAAGAACTTTCCTGTTTGACTTAAGCAAACAAGTAATTCAGGTCACTTGTTCCACTTGGAAGAGTTTTAATGGATTTGACCCTTCCCTGATATACAATATTAGCACATAAGAACTTTCTGGAGAGAGAGGGCCTTTAAAAATTACCTTTTGTTACCATTAACAGAAGTTTAATTTTATTCACTATTTTCTTGGTTGGAGGCAAGATTTCTAAGACTTAACAAATTAATATTTTTATCTTGATGTGAATTCTTTTTTTTCTAAGCACAGTCATGAACTTTATTTTGCCTTGCTAAAACCTCTGGAAAACAGATGTCAGATAATAGGTAAATAATCACAAATACCCTCCTACACACCCCTTTTTAAAGGACTAAAATGGCACTAGAGATCATTAATTCTAACCTCTTTATTTTACAGATGAGAAAACTGATGTACAAAATGACTGGATCAAAGCCCCTTCAGGGAGGATATGGCCAAGAAGAGGAACAGCATATAGGTCCTTTTGCCTTCCGAGGCTAAGCGAAAGAAGTCTAACCCACATGTCAGACCTGCCTAGCAAGTGGGCTTAAAGATGGACCAGCAGCTCTCTAACAGCACCCCCCACACCATGCTGGATTACCTCACCTGTGTAACACATCATGTATTATAACACTTCATTCTTTCCAAAGTGCTCTCCAACCTCTCAATTACCACAGAAATGCCATCTGATCCTCACAACAACGGGAGACAGAGCTCTAGCAAGTACTTCCACTTAAAACCTTCCTGCACCTCTCTTCCTTTGCCCTTCCCCACTTCTACTCCCTGGGCTGCTACAGCCCCAGGAGAGATAAAAAGTGATTGGCAGAGTGACAACCATAGTAACTGATGCTGGCTTTGTTGAGTAATTTTTGTGAAAGGTAAAATCATGCCCTTGTCTACTGACTAACTATCTGCTTTGCTCAGTATAGAAGAGGAATTCTTCATGAAAATATAAATGAAAAGAGAAACACCTCTGGAGCTAGAGACTCAGGTTGGAATCCTAACTCCAACCTTTATCAGCTATGGCAGGCTAAATGAAGTGTGCTCTCTGAGCCTCAGTTCTCAATAAGAACTGGGACTAACATCATCATCTATTTTTTAAAGGGTTGTAAAGTAATTTACATAGAGTGTTTAGATGATGCGCGGTGGATAGAAGACACTTAGTAAATAAAAACACAATTTTTAATTAAAAGTCTAGTTTTTAAAAAATTTCAACAATGAATCAAATAGAGATGTTTCATTTGACTATACTTTAAGGTATGTAACCATTAGAATATTATAGTGTAAAAACATGTAATAATTAACTGAGAAGGTGTTTGAAAGCATCACCCTTATGTTTTCCAAGAATTTCTTTAAAACCTCCGTGTATCTATGAATTTTAGTTAGCAGTTATAGCGAAACAACATTTATTGTACTTTCAATGCCTAAGGCTGCCCCAACTATTAAATTAGGTACTCGGGAAGTACATAAACTCTTTTAGACCCTAAATGGTACCCTGGTAGTCTGAAAGAATTTATATACCTCCTTAAATGCCTAACTTACTGAGGAAACCTGGGCCTTAGGAGAATTGGGGCCATTACAAGGGAGAGAGTACTGACCTGAATCACAAGGCCTTGATTTCACTTCCCATCTAACAATGACTGCCCAGCACATGAATGTGGGCCAATCACTTGACACCTGCCTCCACCTGGCTTGGAGTCCCCACATGCTCTAGCTTCCTTCTGCTTACCTCTCTACCTCCTCTCTCCCTTCTCTCCACCTTGCTCATTTTGCTCTAGACATTATCTAGTTCTTACTGTTCCCACCTCGAAGCTTTCACACTGACTCTTCTCTCTGCCTAGTCCTTTGTTCACCTGGCTGCTATATTATTAAAGCACCTCTCAATACCTGACATAATACTTTTATCTTCTTTCCCATCATGAGCTCCATGACAGCAAGGACACTGTGTTGATTCACTATTGTATCTCTAGCATCTGGGGGCTTCATAGATATTTGTTGAATAAATGAATGAATGAACGAACAGTGTTACCACTGATTGTACCAGTATCAATGGTACTACATTAATTCCCAAGAAGCTGTAGAGGCTATGCCACTGAAAGCAGAAAACCTGAGCTGCTTCCATATGCTCACTGAGGTCAAGTAGTACTTTTCAGACCCTAGTTTCCTGGTTTCTAGCAGTGCCTGCCTGTTATCTTCTTACCCGGCCTGTAGCAGTTATAAGCCACCACTTCCCCTTCATTAAAACATTTCTACCCTTAATGTTTCCCCTAGAGACCCAAATAGTATCTGTTATGATTGATTTACTATGTTAGGGGACTATTTACTGCTTCCATAGGCTGTCAGAAAGATTTGTGTTTGGATTCCTGGCAATCGTCAGGATTGCAAAGAACAGGAACCACCAAGAATAAGCAAGGATCTGGATCAGCATCAGAGGGTCTGAGAAGTAGAGACCATCACCTTCATTTTACTGATAAGAAAACTGAGGGCCAGGGACTTAACTGAGGTAGCAAACAGAGAGATGAGCAGAAGTCTCCAATATGTAAAGACTGATGCCCTCTTTCAGTCCCAGACATATTTGCTTTCCCTATTTATGATTTCCAAATGAAAATACATGCCTTTTGCTCTGCATTAACCATTTACTTTTCAAGAATATCCAGGAAAGAAACTACTGAAGTGATGCTGAGTAGAAGGGTAGGAAGGATGGATAAGTTTATTAAACTAAAACTATCTGTTGGATGCTCTAATATTGTCTGCCTAAATAAGGGATGCAACGTGCCATCTATTGACATACATCAAAACCTAAGAGAAACATTTGACAAATGCAGAAGACAACAAATCTATTTTGTTGCATTTACTTCTAAATAACTATAGAACAAATCACACACAATTTTAGAGAAAATACAAAGGCGATATTTTATAACTAAGTCACTTATCATTAACATCCCAAAGAATTTCAGAAAAGAAGAGGGCAAGGATGAAACAAAAGTTTGATCAAAATAACTTGTTCCTTATCAATCTTACTTGCTGGTTGACAATAACTTGTCACTTTTTAGCAGTTCAAAATATGGTTCCTGGGAAAACGGATGTGGCTCAAGAGGTTCGGCGTCCGTCTACCATATGGAGAGACCGGGGTTCGAACCCCGGTACCTCCCGGTAAAAAAAAAAAAAAAAAAAAAGAGAAGATAAAATATGGTTCCTTACAGATATATATATATATATATTTTTTTTTTTCCCCTTTTCCTTCAGAAAATCCTAACTGAAGAAGAGGGAACAAAAGACTATAAAATAAAAATGACAGAACTGTTTTCCAAACACTGCTTAAGGGGGTCGGATGTGGCTCAACTGGTTGGGCGTCCGTCTCCCATATGGAGGGACCCGGGTTTCATCCCCGGGACCTCCCGGTAAAAAACAAAAAAAAAAACAAACACTGCTTAAATACTTCTTTTCTCAAAAATATCACAGGTGAGAGAGACCCAATATATAGTAACCAATGCACTTAATTATTGCTTCAATTACCACGATGATTTAATACTTTATATGGAAAAATTAAGGAAAAATATTGGGTAAACATGTATTTTGAGGAAAAAACGATCAGTAGATAATCAAATTAATAGACACATGTGTCATATATTTCTCCTACTTCCAACAAACAAACAAAAGGCAGAAACCTTACAGAAAAAAGACACAGCAAGACTATCATTAAATTGACATGGAAGAAAACAAAAAGCCATAGAGGGACCCTCAGTTATTACAATTACTGTATTTGAGGATTAAATTTAGCTCTAGATTCCCCAGAAATTAAAGCCAAAAGGGAAATGCAGGAGTTTATATACTTTTTCTCTGATAAAAAGAAAGCATGCTGTCTTATGAATTTACATTTTTTCCTGAAGGCAAATTCTAGAAGGAATTTGTCATCCTCGTGCAAGAAAAACTAGACAAATAGGTAATGTACTCAATGATACATGAAGCAGCAGCACAAATGTTCACGGTGGTCTCAATAAACGAGTTAAAAATCCTTCAAAGTAGGTCTAAAGATGTCCATTAATTTTCTGTTTTGCCTTTCCTTTCTTTTAAAAATTCATGGTCTCATTAAAGAGGAGGCCATACTAGAAAACACTTACAAAACAAGAGACATAAACCAAGCACTATTTAATCCCTTGGTGCCTCCTGTAATACATCAATCAGGGAATTTCCTCTCTGGAAAGTGAGCAACTCTCCTGGATTTTTACGAACAACGAGAAAAACTTCAGACAGCATAAAAACACTGGTCCAAGTGCCTTGCAGTTCATAGTCTTCATTTAAATTAATAAAAATCTGTCAGAGAATTCATTAATGCCTAAGACTCCCTTAGTTATCTGTTCTGGTTTATTTTGTTTTTGAAGGTATGAGAGTTTAAAGGGACTTGGGAATGACAACTTTTCAATAAAGTCAAAGTAAATGGATACTTTTATTTAGGTACTGCCTACTTAAATAGTTCTTCAAATGAGAATCAGAAACAATGGACTCACCTTCAAAATCTCTTCAACACAATGGACTTCATTGGAGTAGGTCTGCTGAAAGTGAAAGGTAAGAAAGAAAAGATTGGTAAACAAACAAAAAACAACCAGAGTGATGGTGGACGGGTAATAATACAGCAACACCTTCATAGGTAGAAGGCTCGTCTCAGGGCTCACTCTTAGGAACTTTACATTTTGGATGAAATAAGACCAAAGAGATTAATGTGAGTGACTTGTGGTAGAGAAAGGGTAATGCTAGAGACGATGGCAGACTATGACACATAGGTCAAAAGTTTCCAAGTAAAATTTTGCACAGAAGTATATGAAAATTAGTATATTAGTGTACCTATGGGAATAACAGATATAGCAAAAATGGAAGTAGAAAGAGACAAAACAGGTGTCACCTCATAGAGACATCTGACCAATGAGTCAAATTTAAATGAACAAAGATGGCCGTCATCTGAATGCTTTGGTGGGCACCACAGGAGGAAGTCCAAAGTTCAATTAAAGATAGATTTTTTTTTTCCCACACTCTAGCCCCCCAAAAATTCATTTTAAAGTTTAAAATGACTAACCCTTCTTCAAATCAACATTTTCACCTTCTTATGTGCACATGCACACACATGCACACAAAGACACACACACTTTTCCCAAAGAAAGATCTTAAGGGGATAGATCAACTAGTGTTTTGGGGGAAAGATGTACTCTTTGCACCTCTTATGTATCCCCAGTTCAACAAATGATGACTGCTGCTGCTGGTATAACCATCACAGACAGTGCCTAGACAATGTCATTTTACAATCCTTTTTTCCTCAAGTGCAAAGAAAACAAAAGTTTAAATCTTAAAACAAACAAACAAAAAAACACTTTTACTTAACATGGAACCAAAGATAGCACCTTTTGCTTCACTCTGTGCCAATTCATGAGCCAAGTGCCCTGAGCAGAGTACAGTAAATACTGTACAACACACCCTCCCATGACTGTCACTGCCGTGTACAAACCTTGCTCTTCCCAAACACAATATCCTCACATTTTGGATTTAAGAGCATAATTTAAAACAGCATTGGTTGCAAACTAGAATCTAGAATAGATTAATTGATTAATTCATTTCCCTCATTCCAGTTTACACTAGGGAAGGAGGAAAAGGAAAGAAAGGAGCATACATTCACACTGTCCTGTAACTGAAACTTATCAACATGTCCAAAATCAAAAGCAATTTGACCTGCCTGGGTCAATTAATTTTTACAGCATATAAATTTGATGGAAAAATTTGCTGAAATTTTTGCAGTTCGTATTGTTGAGGCAGGGTCAATAAATGAAGACATATAACCAAAGAGAATCAAGGATAGCCGCCCTTAAATCTGCTGTATCCATAGGACAGGACTTCAGACATTATGTGAACAACTAGAACTGCTTACAACTTTTTGTTTTACAAAACCATTTAGTGATGCCTAAAACTGGACCAAATATTAGTGCTCAATTTTAGCACAAATGTCAGGTACAGAAATGATGCTATTTTTGACCTGAGGGTAAAATGTAATTGAATTCTATGGTTTCCATTTTTAACATGCATCATTAGAAAAAATAGTAACTAGAAGTTGAAGGTGAATCAACAGAACAGAACATATGATTGTACTGACTCTGGTCAAATAGTCCCTTCAGCCTATCAATGGGATAAGAATCCAATCAAAATATCTGGCAATCAAAGAAAATAGTGAAGCACATTGGAATAGGACAAAAAAGATTTGCCAAAAGAATGAGGTCACGATGATTGAGGAGGTGATGAACGCACAACTATGTGATTGTGCTGAATACGATTGTGTACTTTGGCTGAACTGTATGCTTTGTTGATATCTATCAATAAAATTGATTTGTTTAAAAAAAAAAAAAAAAACAATGAGGTCAGAAAGCTATATCTTTAGGACACTGAAGGACTTATTTCTGATCTTCTTAATTATTCAAAATGTTTTATGTTACCAAAAGATTCGTCTTTTTCTAAAATGTTTTATTACATGGGATGAACCAAGACTGAAGAAATTTTTCTAGAATTTATTTAAACACTTATCTTACCCCAGATACTGCCACCATTTTCCCCATTTAAATTCTAAAAGTTTTAGATTCAAGCATTAATTGGTTAATTTACTTGGAATTCTCATATAAAGCTACTATGGGGGTGGGATGTTACAAAGGGGTGAAGGTAAGTGTAGGGAATTCCATTCCTAATATTTAAATCATATTTAAGGATCTTTATGCAACACTGTTTATAATGACAAAAAAAACTGGAAATGATCAGATACCCAATAGGGTTCTAGCTAAATATCTTTACAGTGAAACCATACAATATTATGTTATACAGATTTAAAAATAACAATGTAAATATATGTGCTCACACAGAAAGATACTCGTTATATTTTTAACTTTTTCTTTAAAAATAATTTCCTACTTACAGAAAAGTTGCTGAAGCAGTAAAAAAAGAAAAAATTCCCATAAACCTTTCACTGAGATTCCCCAAATGCTAAAATGCACATGTGGTAAAATGTTATCTTGCTCTCCCACCCTGTGCCACATATACAATTTTTCTGAACCACATGAAATTTAGAGTTAATGTTCCTTTACCTCTAAATACTTCTGTGTATACCAAGATACACTTTTAAACTATTTTTATTTAAAAGAGGAGAGGTGACAAGTCAATCTGTTAGGAGGAAGCCATCTTAAGTTGCATTTACCTGAGATTCTTACCTCCATTCTTCCCCCACCCAACCTAAAGACTCTTTAGCTAGAGTGTAGAGATTTCAGATGGATATGCACATAGACATGTAAGGAAATACTGCTTTTTTAAAATAAATTACAAATCAGCATTTCCAAGTCTGCCACTAGAAAGAGACTCCCCAAAAAGGAAAGAAACCCTTCCTTAAAATTCACTTTCCCCACTGGCTCTCCAGCTGAGGACTGCCATTCTAACTCAAAGAAGCCATGCTCTCCCTTGAGCACTAGGGCCAAAGAACAATCAGGCCTGGCCAGTCCTCTCTCAATCAGAGGTGAGATAAGGCTGCAGCCTTCAGTGAAACTTCCTCAAAAAAAAACAAGAAAGAGATAAAAATTAAATAAGCAATGAGAGTTGCATGAATCAAGAAGATCTAGTTTGTAGGTCCTTCGCTGTCTAGCTCTCCCTCAAGGGGGTAGGCAATGACTTTAACACTTATAAATATCACTGTTGTCTCCCACCCTTACTCTCTAGGTTCCCAGAGATGAGCTCTCCTCCTATCTGTGGCTACCTCACAGACTTGTTTCCCTTCTTAAAGAAGACCTCTCAGCAGAAACTTCACTTCTCCACTGAGGTATATCTTAAAACAGGAGCCATTATTCAGTTCAATTTTTTAAAAGAATGATAGCAACTCCTTCTTGAATGCATACTGTATTTGGTACTGCATTAAAGTCTTTGTATACTATTATTTCCTCAATTTAAGATACCATTGGTCACAAGATATGGTAGAGGGAAAAAAATATACTGCCCCAAATATATCCAATCAACTGTAAGATACAACCCTATTATAGAAACCTAGCAATATAATAAAATGTTTCTGAAAGAGTTCTGTATAATGCTCTATTTAATTCTCGCATCAACTTTCATGGAAGGTATCATCTCAGTTTTTACATTGAGGAGACTAAGTCTTAGAAAAATTAAGCTACATGTCTGAGGTCAAACAAAGGTTCTTAAATGGCTAAGCTAGGCTTCCTAATACTGTTATACTGTCTTTCCAAAAACGTCAACATTCATACAAGAGACATATATGTAAGCATTTTTAAGAGGAGGGGGTTTGTCTTATTTTGCCGAAGGGCTGAGGATACAAAATACCAGAAATGGGGTGGCTTTTATAAAGGGTATTTACTTGGGGTAAAAGCTTATAGTTCCAAGGCCGTGAAATATCCCAATCAAGGCACCATCAAAGATGCTTTCTCACCCAAGTCTGCTGCTGATCCTGGCGCCCTGTCACATGGTCATCAGGCATATGGCAGGGCTCATCTCCTCAGCCATGGGCTGCTCCATGGGCCCAACCGCTTGGGGGCTTCCTTTTGTGCCTCTGTACTCTGATGGTTCCAGACGCCAGAACCTCTTTCAGCCTCTCGGGGCTTCTCTGCTTTCCTCCAGTCCTCTCTCACATGACAGGAGCAATATAACACGGTAGCTTCCTTTCTCTCTGTCTCTCTCTCTGTTTCTCCATTTATATAAGATCCAGCAAGGGGGCAGCGACTCAACCTCAGTCATGCCTCAGCCTCATTGACTTAGTCCAATCAAAAGTAATCTAATCAAGTCATCTAAAGTGAACCTAGTGCAATCAAAGGGTAACACACCCACAGGAATAGATTAGTTTAAGAACATAATCTTTTTGGGGGAATTCACCAAATTCAAAACTGCCACATTCTACCCTCCAATCCCAAAAAGACATGTTCTTACTATTTGCAAAATACATTCATTGCATCAAATATTTCAAAAAGCCTTGAATCATCTCAGTAACAATGCTAAGTAAAAAAATCTCATAAAAATCAGTTATAGACAGGCCGTTTGTCTTGGGACAATGTTCCCATCTGGCTGTAGACCTATGAAACTTAGAAAACAAGTTATCTGCTTCCAAGATACAAAGGACAGATATAGGATAGATATTTGCATTACTATAGAAAGAAATTGGAAAGAGAACAGATGTCACTGGTCCCAAACAGTTCTGAAAACCTGCAGGGCATTCTCCATTAGATTTCAAAGTCTGAGAGTCATCCTTAGAACAATGTCTTCTCAGGCCTCATGAGGGTTCACTCCTTCCATGGCCTTGCCCAAAGGCCATCTTCTTGGTTCCACCCTTATCAAGCATCAGTGTGGTGGCCGTTGCAGACCTCACCCTCCAAGAACACTGGAGTGATGGCCACACTTTCCCCAATCTCTGGAGGACAGTTTCAACACCTTTAGCACAGTGGGGTGGCGGCAACATCCTCCCTAATCTCAGGCTCACAGGCCCAAGGCCCTCAAGAACAGTGACCTAACTCTCTCTAATCTTTGGGGAATGTGCTCCACCCTCTCTGTAGCCTGGTGTGGCCAAACTCTCCCTGAAATCTCTGGTCAATGTCTAAGGCTCGTCATTTTCTAATTCTGCCTTCCATCTAACAACAGGAGTCAATCTTACCAAGTTCTCTGCCCCTTTAAAATAAAGATGACCTTTCTTCCAATTTCCAATGATACATTCATCATTTCTGTCTAAGGCTTAATCAAATCTTTAGCATCCATACTTTTTACCAACAGTCTCTTCAAAGCAATCTAGGGCTTTTGTATCAAGCATCTCACAATTCCTCCAAAAAATACTCCTGGACCCATTTATAAACTGTTCGTTTTTGGTTATTGCAATCAGCACAACCCTGCTCTCTTAGTACCAATTGCTGTGTTAGTTTGCCAAAGGGCTGCCAATGCAAAATACCAGAACTAAGTTGGCTTTTGTAAAGGGGATTTATTTGGGTAAAAGCTTACAGTTCCAAGGCTATGAAATATCCATCAAGGCATCATCAGAGATGTTTTCTCACCCAAGTAAGCTACTGCTGATCCTGGTACCCTGTCACGTGTTGACGAGGCATATGGCAGGGCTCATCTCCTCAGCCGTGGGTTGCTCCATGGGCCCAACTGCTTGGGGGCCACTTTTCATGCCTCTGCTCTGCTGGTTCCAGACTCCAGGACCTCTCTCAGCCAGTTATATGAAGCCAGTTATCCTTCATATAATTAAAGACTTTTTAAAGAAGAGCTAAGTTATTTTTTTCTACAGAGAAGCATTTCGGTATTTAGCTTTAACTGCCTCCCTCATACTACTATGGGTACTTCAGAGCAGAAAGGTCAGCAAAGATGGCCTCAGTCTGATTTCTCACTCATCTTGGAATGATATTGTATAATTATATAGATATGCACTGATACCAAAATAAAACACTAGTAAATGTCTTCTAAGTATAACACAGTTTGCTTTAATAAGCAAAAATGAACAGGATGGAAAAAATATACCTCACTATTGAGACCTGGAGCCTCTTGCAAAATTGTGTTTTAAGTCTCTCAAGTTTCAACAGAACAGCATTGTTATAACAGTGCTATTCTTAAAAAGGCTTAGTTATCACTAACAGGAAAAGCAGGGAGCACAAAGGCAGCTTGCTCAGAGGGAAGCCAAAAGGTCTTGGATTCTAGTTCTGGTTCTGTCATCTTGGATAAAATTTAACTTCTATGGGACTATTTCCTCCTTGTGATAAAGACTAATATAACCAATGCTAATCATTTCAGAGGGTTGGTATGAAGGTCAAATGTGGAAATATGAAACTCTAAAAACCATCAAAAGGCAGTGAATATGAAACACATGATGCCAAAATTATCGAAGTTAGTGGGAGAGTAAAGTGGTACAGCCTTTAAAGATGACAATTTGGCAATAGCCACCAAATTTTAAAGACATGTGCTCTGACCCAGCAATTTGACTTTTAGGACCTGACTTTTCTATGTATACAATGGAGGCTGTTCACTTCAGCCTAGTGGGCAAACAGCAAGATACTGGAAACAATGTAAACATCCATCTATAGGTAACTGGCTTAAAAAAAAAAAAAAAAAAAAAAATTGGGGTACATGCCCCCACAAAGTAATAGCTATGAAAAAGAATTGAGGAAACTCTTTTAGGGTCTGATTTGGGGTAACCTCCAAGGTATATTGTTAAGGGGTGGGGGAAATACAGTAAATGCCACCATTTGTATAAATGTAAACGGTCCAGTAAGAAGAGGATACATATTTAAAAGTTGCTTAGTATACATAAAATACCACTGGGAACAACACACAAGAAATTTGTAACATCAGTTAGTTCTTTATAGAAAGGGGAATTGGGTACTGTAGAATGGGGTAGGAGAGGATTATCACTGCATATCCATTTTTACCTTCTAAATTCAGAATCATGAAATGTATTAACTTTTTATAAATAAAAACTAGACTGAAATTTAAAATAGGGATAAAAACCTTTTCTCAAAAGCACAGCTAAATGTCTACAGCCATATTGTGTTTACTTTCTAGGAGTCTTTTTCTATGTAACTTTCCTTCTTCCAAATATAAACCTATCTTAATCTGTCCCCAATTTACTCCTCCTTGCCCTGGCCCCACACTGATTTACAGTCAGCCTCCCTAATAGGCTGCAAGGTGTTCCTGGAGAGCCCCTGGATTTGCTTATCTCTGGCTGCCAAGGCCTGGCTCAGTGTTTGCTCATTAATTCACTCTTGTTTCCCAAACTAGACTATAAAGTCCTCAAAAGAGGTGCAATTTTTTGGTTCCCTTTTTCATTTTTGTTTTTTAGCTGTCAGACTTAAGTGCTGACTTTGAAGTACTCTGAGAAGTACAAAACCTCATAGTATTATTGGAAGAAAAATAAGATAATACATGTTAAAGCTAGTACTATGCAAATAAATATAAGCTATTATCACAAGAGGCCATGATCAGCATTTCCCAGAGAGAGATTATAGGAGAAGTCCAAAAGGCCAGGCCAAACAAGGTTTTGACATAAAAATAATTTTATTCTGTGAATACACAGTAAATTACCTAAATAGCTAAACCTGTTCCAAGAGCACACCCATACTGCCTGGGTGTGTCTACTTCAGCTGGAAAAGGTATAAAGGTATTAGCAGTATTATTTCTTCTGAAGCATACCCTTTGGGCAACTATCTAAACACATACCTCCACAACCAGAATTTTAGGATAAGAGTTTTAAAATCTTTGGATAGATGTATGGCCATACTTAAAGCCCCCCAATAAAGAAAAAAACCTTTTCATGCTAAAGATTATTAATATTGAAGGAGGGATAATGGGCTAGAAAACAGGGAATAATTCACTCTGGGCAGTTTTTCTTAAAAATAAAGTAACAGGATTTTTTATGTAAGATGCAAATCCAACTTTAACTGTTAAATTCTCCCTTTACAAACTTAAACACCTTTCACCTATCCCAAAATATTTTCAAAAAAAGGGAAGATTTTGGATAGGTTCTTAAAGGTGATAAGCTCCAATATGTGGCAAAGAATCATTCACATGGAAGTCTCTTTTTATGTGCATTTTTAATCTCAAACTATCTGCCAAATCTGTAGGCTGACAAACTTAATGCGATGCTAATTGCAGAAATCTCTACAGTTTTCCAAATAAATTTTAAGAGAGGAGGGAAAAAAATTGATAAAAGGCAGTATTATTTAAAATATGAGGAATCTGTGGGTCACCTGTAGTTATCTCACAACAAAAACCTGTTGGGGGCGGGGGGAAACTTGTGGAAAGACTATGCAATTTGAGTCATATGGGGAATCCAGAAAACATTCTGAAAATTCTGTTTTGATCTCTATTAAAAGAGGTTTCATAATTAGAAGATATCTTAAGATCAAGTTCTTAAGATCTGGTTTAAATAAATACAAATGAATAGGAATCATTGTTCTTCTTATATAATTGTAAACACTCTCTTGATACAGATAAATAAATGAATATGAAGGGAGTAATAAATTGCTGATTTTGTTTATTGCATTACTACTATACTTCCTGAGATTTAAAAAAATTGAGTTTGTAAATTTTAATACATTTGCAAGGCTTCTGTAGAGTCATACAAAAGTCCCTATTTACAAATATTTAGTGTTCATGCATTATATGCGGAAATGTTTTCAGTGGCATTACCTATGATAATATATCAACAAGCTTCTTAGTGCAAAAGTTAAAACGGGAGTATACCTGAGATAGGTTTAAATTCACTTAGAAACAAAATACCTGGATAAAAAACAAATGTAAAAAACTTACCAGGGAAGTGGATGTGGCTATAGGGGAAGCAGACATGGCTTAAGTGGTAGGGCTCCTGTTTACCATATGGGAGCCCGGGGTTCAATTCCCGGGGCCTCCTGGTGAAGGCAAGCTGGCCCGCACAGTGTGGTGAGCTGGCGCAGCAAGATGACACAACAAAGAGAGACAAGCAGATACAGAAAAATGCACAGCAAATGGACACAGTGAGCACAAGCAGCAAGGGAGGGATAAATAAATCTTTTTTAAAAAAATTATTGTTTGACAGTAAATATGTCTAATCTCACTTACAACCAAAACTTTTGATTGTGAACATTGGTTCATCATGTAAAGGAATCAGAAATCCCCAAAGGTTAAACACTGTATCTTTGAAGAAAGATCACATAAGGCCCCAAGGAGCCCATGGTGGGCAAAGTGGCCGTGAGTGACATAATAAAACTGGTTTAAAAAGGCACTGCCTTAAAACAAAATGAAACAAAAAATTAGTACCACAAACAAGCAAACAAGTCTAGACAAAGTTCCATTCTAGTGATAATAAACAGACAAGTTCTCTCAAACAGCCCAAACTATATAATTCGTCTTCCTTTCCACAACCAATTCTACTCACTCAAACAACCTTTGGAGTTTTATTTAGAGGGAGTTAAATTTTTATTTTTGGGTGGGAATGTCAATTTGCAAACCATAGACAGCCTTTTCAATTAAAATATATTGCTGCAGGAAGGGCAAAAAACTGCAGTGTGTGTTCTGTCACCATGCTTGCTCCACCCTCATCCTACCTTAGACAGACCAACATACATTCTCTCTCTCTCTCTCACACACACACACACAAATCATATTAAGTGATGGTTCTGAATCTAAAACACTACTAAATTACTTTGTCAACCATGACAGGTTTTATAGGTGCAAAAAGCTGTATTACTGTTCCTTCTTTGTGTGACTGTGTCTATCAAATTTAAATGTCAAACAATGTTCAGGAACCATGCCTAATTCTAGGTTTCATAGAGTGCCTGGACATTTTTTTTTTCATAGCTGAGCATAAGCTAAGACTACAGAAGCACCAGAAAAAAACTTTCCATCAATTTCTGGATGAGGTTGAAAGAAACTGAAGTCATAAGAGTAAGATAAGCCACTTAATCCATGCTTTGTCTGAGAAGACATAAAGATTTTATCCTGGGCTTATTCCAGCAGTAATCTCAATAGTCTCTTCTGGGCTAGATGTTGGTTTCCTGTCTCCTGGCATCAATGATTTTTAAAAACAAAAAACAGAACCCAGGGAACACATACACACACGCACAAAGGAAAGAAAATTACTGAAGTGGTAGGCTAGAGGCATATATACTCTGAGGAAACAATCTGAGCTTCAAACTACTCTGGGGATTACTGATATTCTAACAAACAGAGAAAAGAGAAGGCAAAGATGGCCTCGCCCTTTACATATTAATTTTGAACAAGTTACTACTTTTTTTCCCCTTTCTTTTGTTTTTCTAGAACTTATCAGAAAACCATATTCACTCATTCATAAAAGAAAAGTGAAACTTACTAATTCCACTGAATCTCAAGCAGACTTAATAATCGTTTCCTATTCCTACATTATCTTTGTACATTTAAAGTTTGATTCTGAAGTGTAGACAGTACACATTAGACTTTCAGCAAAGCTCATCTTATAAGTTGATTTACCAAGCTATTGAAAGTAAAATGTTTAATAACAAAATTCTGAATATTTAGTCATTCAACAAGCACCAGTACTTATTTTGTATTAGTATAAGGAACAGAATAGAGAAATATACAAGAATTGTTTGAAACAATCAGTAGCTCTCTGCACATCTTCTCCTTAATACATTTCTCTCACTCTCCCTCTGATTCTCTCTATCCTCTCACAGACAAAAGCACACACAATGAAGAAATCTGAATATTACTCTTTTGACTCTACCCTTAACCCTTGACTCCAACTTTTTGAGTGTTTTAATGCACAATTGTAGCTTAATCACATTATTTCCCCCATTCCTTCTATACTTTTCTAGAATACAGAATTCAGGTGCAAGAGAAGGGATAATATGAAAAAACAGGCAATGATTCTAAAATGCCCTTGAAAACTGCCTTTAAAAAATGATAGAGTCAAACTGACAGAAGTAAATTATATCTCAGTCAGACATAAATACAACTGTGGCTCTCCTGACTATTTCCTACACCTGGAGTACAGCCCACGGGAAAAGTTCCTGGAGCCCGCAGCACTTCTCTCCTGACATGATGATGATCACATTGTGGATATGGGAGACTGGGGCAGGGATAGGTGCCATTGGAGAAAAAAAAAAAGTCCTTTCAACCTAAAGCTTTTCAATTGGTATATAACCATATCCTGCATAAAAATGAGCAGCATTATTGATATAGTCACAATAATGCTGTCTAATCAAGCATCAGTAAGTGAACCTGAATGGCAGTCTTATTTGTTTTACTATCTCTTTTAGGTCAAACTTTAAGAAGCCTCTCAATGTCAAACAGTTGTTTCCTTAGTAACTCGAAAGCTTTGTGTAGAATGAAATACACCAGTTTCTTCTGGATTTAACTAGAACTCTGTCTTTTAAAGGCAAGGAGGTATTGATATGTGAACACATCTCAATAAAGACTGCTTAAAATTTTTTTGTGTGTGTGAGGGACTTTGTCACTGGAAAACTCTATGGCCTCCCAACTCTGGCAGGAGCATATCCTTCAACTCATTTTGTGGCACAGTTTCTACTAAAAGAAACCAAAAGTTTTATTCCATATTCAATTCAATCAAGGAAGAATTTTTGCATCAATAATTTGAGGGCTCTCTCTCCTTTCTCATTACTTTTGGCCATTTCTCATCTCTCTTGTGGTTGATAGAAGAGGATTCACTATAAGCTTAATCTTAAATTCTCTCTTCTGAGGGGATGAAATAGAGACTGTCATCTTCTCTTATTAGCCTTTCATCATATACATTTAAACCCCAGATAGTTATAGAATGCCAAATTAATGAGAACCATAAGCTAGAGCACCTTGAAATTTATATAGTACACCTGCCTGCACTAAAGTAAGAACTCTGTCATTTTCCTGGGCCAATAGAAATCTATACTACTTACCTATATGTTTAAACTTGGGTAGGTACTCCAACATCTATTTTGACTTAAATTCCATATGTCTGCTGATAAACAAAAACAAAACAAGAAATGTGTGTGTGTGTGTGTGTGTGTGTGTTTAGGCTTAAGCTGCAAATATTTTAAATTTGTACCTTTACTTTAGAAATACAAAAGAAACCATCAACATTTGGCAAGTTACCCAGGAATTTAACACCAGAGCTTGAAAAATTGGCAAAAAAAAAGAAGTGGTAAGGAATAGTTTATTCTAAAATGTTTTTAATTTCTTTAAATATATTGCCAAAAATGTGCTGTGATTTTCTACAACACAAGACTATAATGCTGTTTTCTCTACTCCTACTCCCATATTATATCATTCAAGAAAGAGAGAGAGAGGAAGGAAGGAAGAAGAAAATCCATAATCCAAACCAACAACCATGAAGTCTCAAGAGGTATTCCAAATCTCTAGTGGCAGCCAAAAAAAAAGCCACACCACACCACCACCCATCTGTTACCTATCAAGTGCATTCAAAGGGAGGGGACATGGGAGGGGCAAATACCTGTAGCTGGAAAGCTTATCTTGTTTATAAGGTCATGCATACAGAGGCACTACCTTACAGAGGTTACTCTGAATCCCTCTCTTCTTTGATCTTTCATGTTAGTCTCTAACAGAGCAGGCAAGAGAGAAGAAAAGGAGGGAGGGAGAAAGTGCAAAGAACAAATTTCCCTTGAATCCTCATACTCTGCCTTACTCCCTGCCCTCCATCTTCCCCAACTGAACACCAGACTACGTACTTACTGTGGGGCAGCTGTACAATGTGGGGCACTTACCTCTGTGAACATGTCTTACTGCCTTCCTACATGGCAAAAGAGATTTCCTGTTTTCATACATCCCCTTACCAGCCCTAATCGGTGCCACTAGGTCACTGTCTTTTGTGTTGGCGCCTGCAATGGCGGCCCTGACAGGAAGGAACTTTTAATCTCTTCCCTTGTACTGAGCCATAAGAAGCAGCGAGTGCTCCCAGGCACAACTCCCCTGGCTCTGCTCCTAAAAATGCTCTCTCAAGTACACGGTTGCCTAGCAATATTTGCCTTCCCCCTGTACATTTGAAATTGGCAACATCTGTCCCTTTGGCAGTTTTACTTGTGCAAAGCACCATGTGCATAGTTTAAAAAAACAGTTTTTAATAGGCAGTCCTTCTAATCCTCCATCTCCCTGCAAAACCAGGGACATAAAACCCCAAAAGCTATTTTAACCTTTGCTTTGCCTTATTTTACTTTTAAGGCTGACAGAAAAATCTACAAGATTTAAGGCAGCTGATAATACACAAGTAAAATATTTATGCCACCAATGGGAGTTCCTATCAAATCCCACCTAATAAGTCATGTGACTGCATATTTACACCTGAGAATGTGTCTGGGGAAAAAAAATCCTATTTAGTTCACAATTTCCTTTGGAACTAATACTCCACCACAAGGAATTATGTGTAAATACATATCCTTAGTAAAATAAGATATAAAGGCAATTTAATTTATTCATCAAGTGCATAGTGCAACTTTCACATTTATATTATAGCCCGTTACAAACAAAAATGCAAAAAAAATATATACAGGTCAGTGGCAAAGGAATTTAAAAGTCTAGAGGGAAAAAAAATTCATTTAAGTAATTCCAGTATTAGGAGCTTCAAAACAAACAACCCTAAGTTTATTTTTATTATTTTTACCCCAATATAGTTATATTCATATTTTTGCTGAGGTTATACAACGTTAAAGTAGAGCATACTGTAATTTTATATATAAGGAAAACAGCATAAAGAATAAAACACTTTGTGGGTAATATGACCTGTATATAATTTTACTTTTTAGCTAGCACATGTACAGGGAAATTAAAATCAGAGTCATAAAATTTTACTAAAAATTGAACCATACTTTGTGCATTCAAACTTTGGCATGTAGATAGTGTTTGTTCCTTTAAGCAAATCAGCCTACAATTTTCTTTTTGGCTTAAGCCAACCAATTTTGACATATTAAAAACATATGTTTTCAAAGAAATCTACAAGAACTAAGGGTAAACTGACCTTTGACTCTACCTGTAAAGCTTACAGAAGCAGAAAAGACTGAGTGACACTAATTGCCACTAAAAATACATGCAGGGGGCAGATGTGGTTCAAATGGTTGGGTGTCCGTCTCCCATATAGAGGGACCTGGGTTCGATCCCCAGGACATCCTGGTAAAAATAAAGTGAGCAGGTGAGCCCCCCAGGCCCCATGCGCAGTTGTTTTCTCCAGGCCCCCCCCCAAGCCATGCAGCAAGATGATGACTTAACAGGAGAGTGACACAAGGGAGAGCCAAGACGAGACGCGCCGTAAAACCAGGAACTAAGGTGGCACAGGTGGTAGGACACCTCTCTCCCACATTGGAGGTTCCCAGGTGCGAATCCCGATGAAGACAGGAGGAGAAGGATGAGGAGAGAGGGCAGGAAACAGACATAGAGAATTGCCCAGCTAATGGACACAGAAACAGCTAAAATGGTGTGTGTGTGTGTGTAAAAATTGATAAAAGTAAATAATTAAATCTTTAACAACAACAATAAAAATACATGCAGCAGGCCTCTGATTCTGAGGATTTAACAGTGGCCCTGAAATTCCACAACATGCATCAATTTGTAATCCTGCTCAGCCACAAACATGAATTCAACACACAGAATCCACCTCTCAACCATAGCTCATCCCTTACTGCTTACCCAGATGCATACAGTAATTCTTGTGAGTTATGTTTTATTGCAGTTTATGGGAGAAATTTGAGCAGGCTTTGGAAATTGAGGAATTTTTTTAAATCTCAGATGTTCCCAAGGTCATCCATAGTGATTCTCATTATGCAGGATAGTGCTTATGAGTAAGATTCTGAGTCAGACACACTGGCTTTCAGGCATTGCTCTACTAGGGGCCACCTATTAAGTTCTATGGAAAGGGTTTAGCAAAGGGCCTGGTGCAAAAGACATGCTCAATAAAATGCAGACTATCTTACTGTGACACAAAAACCTCCATCTTTTCTTCCTTTATTCTATTCCATTAAACTTTCCCACTTCCCTACACCATCGCCCAAACACATTTATCTTAATGAATGCCTAGTAAAACCTCCTCTAGAAAAGGGCAGGGAATGCTGATGGAATAATTAACAACAAACTGTGTAACTATCTCTGCCACCCCCCCACCCCCCATGGCTCCCTCATCTGTTTGCTCATTGTTTTTGCTTGTTGTTTTTTTGCTTATTGTTTGTGCTCGTTGTCTGCCTGTTTTTTTTCTTTAGGAGACACCGGGAACCGAACCCAGGACACCTCCCATGTAGAAAGCAGGCACTCAACAGCTTCAGCCACATCCACTCCCCCAGTAACTATCTTTTAATAATGGTATAGTACAATCTTTGCTTGAACCTCCCTCTCTAAATTTAACCTTCAACAGCCAAAGTTTCTTAAAGCTCAGAATAAGGCACTTGTGTCTGCAACATGTTTCTAATTGATTCTGAATTAACAGGGAGGAAAACTGATAATTTGTAGAGGCTGGGATTATGGGCCCTGGGGAACTAGGGGGATGAAGGGAGCCAGGGCAGGGGCTGTGGTGTGTCCACCAGGCAAGTGCTGATGGCCTTGAGGGTTAGTTAGGTGAGAATGCCTCCAGGATACCTACCCCTCAAGACAAAGCATTTACTGGACAAGGAAAAAGGTCAAAAAACTTTCCCTGTGAAGAGTTCTAGAACTGGGAGGACTGGCCATATCAGCACTGCCTTTCTCCATGAATGTTTCTTTCTGAGTTCATAAGGGCAATGAAAGACCACTAAAAAGCCAAACTTCAGAGTTTATTTAACTAACTACGGGAGTATTGTTAAGAATTTCTCCATTCTGAAGCTTCTGGCATGAGATCTGCTCTTAAAGATGAATGCCATGAAGCCAGAGAGCATATCATTCAATAAATATTAGGTCTGCAAGGAAGGGCAAATAAAACACTAGGCATAATACTCTTTTCACAAAATCAGCTCCATCTTCATTACCATGTAGTGATAACCTAAACTCTTCTGATATCTTGAAGGAAATCTCAATGGCCCATATACAGGCATATCTCAAAGATAATGTGGGTTCAATTCTAGACCACCACTATAAAGCGAGTATCGCAATAAAGTGAGTCATGTGAATTTTCTGGTTTCCCAGTACATATAAAAATTATGCGTACACTATACTGTAGTCTATTTAGTATGCAACAGCATTATGTCTTAAAATAAACAATGTACATATCTTAATTAAAATGTGACACAGAGACACAAAGGGAGCACATGCTGTTGGGAAAATGGCACCAATAGCCTTCCTTGACGCAGAGTTGTCACAAAACTTAAATTTGTAAAACATGCAATATCTGCAATGCGCAATAAGGCAAAGTGCAATAAAATGAAGTATGCCTGTATTGATTTTTACCTCTGAAAATGTCTGAATAGTCAAGCCTCAATCTCCTTCAGATCCTACATACCCCAATAACTTGCAGGACAACCTGCAGACTTAGTCAAAAATGAATACAAAACAGTATTATCATAAGAGCCTTCTAAAAGACACTGTGCACTCAAGAAAATGTTCTACTGTGTAGTAACAGTAGCAGCAATAGTAGCTAGTGCTGTCAGTAATAAAAACGTTCAGTATATGAATCTACCTCAATAAAACTGCTTTTAAAAAAAGAGACATCCTAAATAAAAAGCAAAAATCAAACCAAAATGAAGTTTAAAAATAAAAATGAAAACATTTATTAAGCACTGACCTTGTTTAGGTGCTGTTTAAAACACTTTACATTTAATTATGACAACTCCTTGAAATAGGAACGAGTAATAGACTCATTTTGCAATATGTACTCTGTGGCACAGAGAGGCTAAGGAACTTGTCCAATGTCACAGAGCTTGCCTCAATATATTAAGCATCATCTTTCTGTTTTTTTTTTTTTTTTTTTTAAACATACCACATTTACCACTTGTAAAACAAGACTGCTATTCAACTGCCTCTTGTTTCACACTGGAACTGCCAAAGTAATCTCCCATTTAGTTTGCAAGTTGATTATAGTCCTTGCTTGTTTTTGGTAGAGGATGGAATATCTTGGAAGTGCTGGTATTTGTACAGACATGCACAGGTACCTTTTGATGTGTTTATGGACACTGTAGCTGTTGGTCCCAAACAGGAGGAACACTTGATAGACTGAAGTGGTGGCTTGGTAACTTGCTTCACCAAAGAGCTTTGGTGCCTTTGTTGTTGTTGTTGTTGTTGTTGTTGTTATGCTTTGTTTTTGTTTAAATGAATAAACTCTTCTCAGCAAGAGAAAATTCAGCCACTCTTAAAGATTTTCATACTCTTAAGGCAACCTTCTCTCTCCCCAAAAAAGGAAGTTCAAAAGGTTATAGGAATTTGAATTAAATGTTTAGCTTCCATAGAAAACCAGCCACATTTCATTACATTGTCTCTAACTGTAGAAGGGCTCTTATTCTCGAGGAAAAAGCCTATCAGCAGTGAGAGCCATGCTTCTACAATGTTACAAATTGACAATATCTCATCACAGATTATGATTCTGAGCAGAATTCTTGCTTATTGCTTCTCTTTGTGTTGCCTTTTGCATTTGCTTTAAAGTTCTCTAGTAAAACCTTTGGCTCTTTAATCTTTCAAGGTTTTCTGGCAGCTCTTACGAAAATCCCTATTGTTCATTTTCATACCAAATTTCACTTTAAAATTTTTAAAGAATCTTGGGCGTGTACAATTTAACAATTTTGTCAAGATAGACAGCATTTGAGAAAAGACAATAAATGATGACAACAAAGGTCTTGTCCCTCCATGCATCTTTTCATCACACTTAGAACATAATATCTAAAAATGTTTTCAACTTATTTGCATATCTGAATCAACATGGGCACACATTGAATATTACAGGTTCCCTAAGATAATGGCAAAATAGTTTAGAGCACTACCGTTGGGAGTCAGTTGAACCCCTTATTCCTCCAATTACTAAGCATATAATCTTGAGCAAGTTATTTAACCTTTTTCAGCCTGTGTCTGCACCTATAAAATGAACATAAAAGTTAAACCATAGACTGCAGTTAATATTACAATTATAAAAGGGTGCTTTCATCATTGTAACAATGTACCACACCAATGCAATGTGTTAATAATAGGGTGGTGTATGGGAGTCCTGTATTTAATGCATTATTTTTCTATAAACCTACAACTTCTCTAATTAAAAAAAAAAAAAAAAATGAAGATAAGCAAGCTACCTTAAAAGACCGTGGAGGGATAATTATATAACAAATGTAACTTAGTACTTGGCCCAATATCTAGCACAAAAAGGGGGTGGGGGGTTTAGCTTTATACTTTCTACAGAAACTAGCTCCATGCCACACTTAAGAGTAACCACTCAGATACTTTAATCAAATCCTGTGTACAGTATATATACTCCATTTTTATGTCTAACATGATTTTGGCCTCTATCTCAGCAAGTGGCTAGCCAAAAGGAAAACAAAAAACTAATGATGACCCTTATTCTCGGACAACTGCTATTGATTCTAAATTTATGCCACATCCTTTGAGGATTTAAATCTATAGATTTTGCTGCTGATCCTGCCACAGCATTGGATATTTTTCCATTATGCATCTTCTTCCCAGGTCCAACCTTTCAACATCATGGCATTAAGTGTCAAACTGGTTATATCCTAGAAAGTGAGGATGTTGCTTTTTCTTGTATACTGCTTTCAAATGAAGATAACGAAACTGTCATGTGATAAGTGTGAACCAGAACTTCTGATAGATATTTTGTGCCCTTGAGAAATTTGGCCCTGGTTCTTACCTACACAAACCATTGCAGGAGCCAAACCTGCCTGAATGCTGTGGCCTCTATGTATCTGTGTCCTTCTGCCCAGCTCTTGCCCCTCACGATAATGGAAACATAAAATATAGGTGTTGGAAGGAAGCCGTTCCTTCATTTTACACCCAAATAAACAAAGAAGTTGAAGAGTTAAAGGGCTTGCTCAAGTATTTGGCTAGTTCTTCATCAGGTATCTTTTATCTCTGCCCTCTTTCCCAAACAGGAACTCAATCTTTTCAAGGTACTTCGTTTTGCATATGCATAAACTTAAAAATGGATAAAGAAGGGTGGGGAATCCTCAATAACACAGTCCTAATAAACTATGTTATTTATTACACAGTCCCTTACATATACACGAAGAACATACTGCTTACAAACTTAGTTGTCAGCTGAACCAATAAAGCACAGCCAAGTGTGCTATCTACAGAAACAGTGTGAAATAAAGCACATGGGGGGTGGAAAAGAAAAAGGTGGGAAGACAGTAATGGACAGAATTTATTTGCGAACCGATGGAAGTTCTTCAACCAAGATTAGGCCCTTCATTGGCGAAGGCAATGTTTTAAGTCACCTCCTCAAGACTTCAAGTTTACCTTTCTTTTATGTCATTGCCCCATCTCTAACCAGACTTAATAAATTCTTTCCCTCCATGACTCAGGTGTATAGTCCAAAGCAGTTTTACTCAAACTTCAGTCATTTCTACACCACTTTGACAGTGGTACCTACTTTCTCTAAATCAGCTTATGATCAACTCAGTTTTTTACTAACACTAAGGAATTATATTAGTAAAATGCTGAGTTTGAAGTGATGGTACATATATTTTTTTCTAACTCACATTAAGATATATAAAACATATACAAAGTAATAAAAATAAAGAATGTTGCTCCTATACTGTTTTAAAGAATTTCATGTATTAAATCAAAGCCTATTTGAACTAAAAGCTGAATGGATATCTTGAGACATTTTGTTGATATTTTTATAGTAAGGTTGTGTAAACCACTCCCCTACTATTTTAAAAACCATCCTTTAATACTCTTAATAGCCTACACAAATGTTGCCTATTCTCTGTATCAAATTCAGGAAGCCTTCACAAATTACATGACAATATGACTCTTCTTTACCCAGTCCTTAAATAGTAAATGCTCACCTGTACCTTACAGAAACAAATACAAGTTAGGTATATAACTAAAGGATCAATACTGCTAAAAATCAAAGGAAAGAAAGCAGCTCTGGTTTGCTGAATGAGCAATGAAAACAAGCTTCCTATTGGCTATAAAAAGTAAAACGATTGAGAATAAAAGTCATTAAAGAATATGCTACTGGACTTTGTACAGGAAAGAGCTGCAGGGTCTAACTGCTAGAACTCAAACACAAAAGGGCAAATACTATTATGATTGCATTACTATGAACTAAATATATTGTATAACATACTGTATGATTTCATTTACATAAAATGTAAATATAAATCAATTTAAAGATAAAATTTGATTAGTGGTTATATAGGGCCGGGGAAGGCATGCTAAGGGGTGTGGAGTTTTTCTTTTTGGTGTAATGAAATAATTCTAAAAATTTTTGTGATGATGAATGCACAACATTGTGATTATACTAAAAGTCAATGATTATATACTTTAGATAAACCATATGGTATGTGACTATATCTCAAAACTGCAAGAATAGCCAGAAATAGCAGCTATGCATAGCAGGGGAAACAGAGAGAGATTGAGAGGTGAAGAATTTTCTTGTTTGTCAGTTTATTATTATTACAATTGAAATAATGAAAATGCTCTAATAATGATTGAAGTGATGAAGGCACAACTATGTGATTATAGCAAATACCAATGATTACACACTTGGGATGAATTGCATGTTTTATTAATATGTATCAATAAAATTGATTTGTTAAAAAAAAATTAGAAAATAGAGCTTCAGTGACTATCCACCTCCTCATTATATGAACAGAAAAACTAAACAAGCTTGTTTCTACTTGGTGACATGGGGGATAAGAATCTATGTTCCGGGAGTGGATGTGGCTCGAGTGGTTGAGTCCTCCCACATGGAAGGTCCTGGTGCCTCCTGAAAAACAACAACAACAACAAAAAAAAGGAAACAAGCAAAACAAATGAAAAAACCAACTCAGGGAAGCTGATGTGGCTCAATGGTTGAGTGCTGGCTTACCAAATACAAGATCCCTACAGGTTCAATACCTGGTCACTCAACAAAAAGAATCCATGTTCCATAATTTTGCTAGTGCCATCTAAACAAAAAAGTTTTTAAATGGATTAACACTGCTAGTATTTGTTTTTGTTTTTGTTTTTTAAAAAAAAACTAAAATATGAACAAGTATCTGAATCATATATTTAAAGGCTCATATAGGAAAAGCATCTCCATATTGGAACCCAGGATCAAAAAAAGCAAAGCAGGTCCTACTTTACATAATTAATTTACTTTAACTAGATAACGTTAAAAACATTTCCTTATAAAGCCCTGAAAAGATACATCTTTTGAGAGTCTGGATTCTCATCTCTTGGGCCTGCCCAAAGCGAGGAAGTCACACAGATACTGAAATACTTTAATTCACATGGAGATGACATTAACCCTAATAGGGATCAAGGAGCCCAGTGAGGACAGGGGCAAGATGGAGAGTGCACACTCTTTGCAAAAGAGTCAACCAATTGTTGCCATGCAGAAATGCAAATCCAATTGTTGCCTTGGAGAAATGCAAATCCTATGTTGCTGATGTCTCACAGTTTTAAAGAAAAAGAAAAAAACAAAATCCAGATTTTCAACATGAAATTTACCAATTTTTAGAAGTCGGCAACTGAATCAATATGATCCACAGTACAGAACCCTGATCCTCCACAGGCGATCACTCTCCAATGCTGGCTCCAATACTTCCTTCTCTCCCAAGTAAGGGAATACGGAAAGAGAGACTGGGAGGCCTGTGCTCATTTTTAACAGAAGAGTCTCTTTTCATGCTCAGCATAGCCCCAGCTTTATGCAGCATTACATTATGGATATCTTCAGTTCCCTCAAAGAGATTCTGAAAAGGCCCTTCCGCCTAGGGGATAAAGCACAAGGCGGCCTCATCACTTTATAGAATTGTCTCCTCTTGGACTGCACAAGCTCCTGCCAAAGCCTGCTTTGGTAGATTGGCCTCCGCAGCCTGACAGATCACTAGAAACACGAACCAAATAAGCAAAACAAACCACAGTGCAGTTATTCTACATGACTTGCACGGAATAAGTCTGAACTATGAGTGAGTCATAACAAAATAAAAGACTCAATTAGGTCCCAAACAAGACACCAGTGTTTTCCCTTGTCTTAGCAACTAGTTTACTGGAGTCTTGAGAGAATATAAGGGTGAAAAAAGGACTCTGGTCTCTCTTTTATTCTTTACTGCAAGATAATTAACCTTACTAAAAACTTAAGCCCAGGTTGCCAGTCAGGCATTTTCAGGGTCAATAATTCTTGTTAATGACACCCTAGTGGCCTAGGAGAGTTAAAGCCCCACCCAAAATGGTTGGCTTATTCCCCAAAAAGTGATTCATTCAATACCAAAATATTTAAGGTTGAGAATCCTTTTCAAGATTAGCAGCAATTTTATTACGTGTGTTATTTATAAACAAAAAAAATACTAAAAGAAATCTGATATTAAATACAGAGGAAAGCACCTAGATATACAACAGATACATAAAAATAATTATTTCCCCATTTTTATAGTACATAAAATAATCTGATAAATCTCTAAACTAAATACTGAAAAGTACAGAATTTGAGGTTTGAACGCTACTAAGCACTCCTAATGAATGGGTTAGGTTGGTTATTTCAAATCCACACATAGGAATGCCTCAGATGACTTGGGAAATACTTGGGTTGAAAATATTAAATTTAAAAAAAAAAAAAAAAGTAAACTTAATGCCTGTTTCCCATTATGTTCTAAATAGCTAACTCAGTCCTACATCAAATTGCCACCACTCCTCCACCGCTCAGCCAAACATTTAAAAGAGATATATCTTTCAGACCTCAGATTTTAAAGTTGGATTGAGTATGTGACAGTGTGGGGACCCAGCCTCCCACCTCCAAATCCTCAGCATGTAACTGCCTGCATGACGTAGACATAAGTTAAAGGTTAACAACCCTCCCCGGAGGGGAGAAAACATATAGATGGTATCATAAACTATAATCGTCCCAAAGCAGTAAACATCCTTGGTAAACATCCTTCCTATGAGCATAGTGAAATCACTAGACCCTTACGTATGCTTCATGTAACCCTAGCAGAAACTCTATTCTTCAACCAGCCACCATCAAAGAGCCTCACCTGTTCATAAGTCACAATAAAGCTTATGCTCAAGTGCCAGGTATGTTTGTTCTCTGGGCCCCCAACTCGTGCCCCTCAGGAATTGGGTTGGAAAAGACAGACAAATGATGTCTGCCCTCAAAAGGTTTACCATCTGGAGAAAGATACAGATTATGAAACCAAGAAAGAAGCACTGAACTAGAGGCCTGGGCAGCAGAAGCACAGAAGAGAAAGGGCCCAAGATGCTATAGCAGTGGGGAGACAGCATCCACAGGAGGGCCATAACCACAGACTGGAGAGACAGGTAAGAGTCCCTTCAAAAAGGCAATGCAGAGGGAAGCGGATGTGGCTCAAGTGATTGGGCTCCAGGCTACCATATAGGAGGGTCCAGGATTCGATTCCTGGGGCCTCCTAGTGAAAAGCAAGCTGGCCTATGCAGCGAGCTAGCCCACGTGGAGTGCTGGCCCACGCAGGAGTGCTGGCACAGAAAGATGACACAATAAAAAGAGACACAGAAGAGAGACACTAAAAGACAAAGCAGACCAGGGAGCTGACACAAGAGACTGAGCGCCTCTCTCCACTCTGGAAGGTCCCAGGATCAGTTTCCACTGCTGCCTAAAGAGAAGACAAGCAGACAACAGAAGAACAGAGAGCAGACAGCGAGCACAAAACGGGGGTGGGGGAAATAAATAAATAAATCTTTAAAAAGGTTGGGGGCAATGGAGAGGTATTGAAGGGTCTTAAACAAGAATGACTTGATCTGATTTTCATTTTAGTAAAAACCATTCTCATGTGGAATAGTGTGGGAGATACTCTGAAGAGAAGGAAAGAGGCAGGAAGGTCAGTTAGAAAGGAATTGTAGTAGTTCAAGAAAAATGGTTTTAAAAAACTTGACTAAAGAGGGGTCAGTTGGGGACAGAGAAAAGGGGGAGCTTTCAACAGATTATTTGAAAGTAATATCCACAGGACTGAGTTGCCAAATAGATAAAATAGGTGAAAGAAAAGAATTGCGGCTGATGACTGATGACCAGGAGGAAGAAAGAATATCTTTTGTGTGTGAGTAGATACAGGGAAAAAGGAGCCATCACAAAATCAGTTTCAAACATGTTGAATTTGAGAAGCTTATCTATCTAGAAAAATCCAACAGGCAGTTGGATAAAAAGGATCTAGAACTCAGAAAACTTTTTTTTGTGAGTTTTATGCTCAAAAAGTCAATCTGGCAGTCATCAGTATATCAGTAATTGAAACTTTAAGTGTTGATGAGAACACCAGGGAAAGGCTGCAGTGAGAAAAGATGGTGAAGGCTGAGCCCTGGAGAAGGGGTAGGAAAAGGCATCATCTAAAGATTAAGGCATGTCCAAAGAAGTAAGAGAAAAGCCAGACAACAAAGGAGGAGAGGGTATGGGGTGGTGGTGGTCAGTAATGTCAAATGCCACAGAGAGGTCAAGTAGGATAAGGTCTCAAAAGCATTCCTTGAATTCATCCATTAGGAATCCACTGGTGGCTTCTGCCAGCTGTGGAATAGGGAAGGCACAAGCCAGACTGCAATGGGTTGTCTGTATGGGAGGAGAGAAAGCTGGGGCAGAATGTTTACCTACATCTGTCTCCAGAGCTTAGGCTGTGAAGGGCACAAGAAAGAAGTAATTGAGAGTAAGACATAGGGAGGAGTAAAGAAGGGTTTGTTTTCATTTTTTAAGCTCAAAACAGCCTGAATGTAACTATAGGCTGAGAAGAAAGAGTCAAATGATGGGGGAAAGGTTTAAAGCAACCAAAAGGAGGGTGGAGACAGAAGGGCAAAAGGAAGAACACTTTGTTCTCTGAAACAAAAGGGAAGAAGAAAGAGATAAATGTTGGGTGTAGGTACAGTTTTTGTTTTTGTTTTTGTTTTTTGTTTTTTAAGCCATTCTAGGTGGAGAGAATAGAGAATTCATTTCTGGTGGGCACCTTCTCTAAGAAACAGAAGGCAAAGTCAAAGGTCTATGAGCAAATCAGACAGCCACCAAGACCACAAATGAGTTTTAATCATCCTCTCATTTGAATCATCTGTGTTAGCCTATATTGCATGACTCATTAGGTGACAATATCAAGGCAAGGCAATGCAGAAAAGAGCTCTTAACACTTTAAAAAAAAAAAAAAAAGCATTACACAAATCACATTACAGAAACATGTTTTGTGGCAGAAAGAGCACTGGAATTAGGAGCCAAGGGTCCTAGTTTCTTGCCCCCTTCTCTGCCACTTATTAGCTCAAATCATTAAACCTCTTAGAGACTCAGTTACATGGTATATAAAATGGTGATTCATGCCAACATCCCTGCCTAACTCACATGGTTTACAATCAAGAGAAAAACAAATATGCAAGTGCTTTGCAAATTTTAAAAAGGGGGAGCGGGGAGGTAGTGAAATATTTTAGAGTGCATAAGGTTTCATGAAGTGAAACATTTACGCCAGATTGCCAGGCTTTGAGAAAGCTGCTGTCAGGAACGAGTGTGCCCAGCTCCTAAGCCATCAGGCAGGGGTGGGCTGTGGGGAAGAGATGAGGACCATGGGAGGAAGGTTTAGCACATTGGGAAACCCGTTCGTAAAAGCATCATAATCTGTATGCAAATGATTTCTTTCCTGGGCTTTTTATTTTTAACACTTTAAAATCATTTCATTAAAAGAAAAATTTCAAAATTATATTCTAAAATTTTAGGGCCTGTAACTAGAACATCTTAAGTGGGAGTTTACTGTCCCCTTGATCTGACCCCACCAACATTTCTAAAGCATACTCCAATAAACGAACAAGTTAAGAAACAGCTCATCGGGTTCCTACCTCCCCATCATCACTAATTTCTCATTCAGATATCCCTCTGTCAAAATCCTTTTTCTGAAATCCCAGTTTAAATTTCAATTCCAATCACTTCTACTTGCACCAACCACTGAGCTCTTATGTACCAGGCACTATTCTAAGCACTTCATATGGATTTCCTCAGTCTATTAGCTCCACTTTACAGATAAATAAACTGACAGCACAGCAAGGTTAAGGTTCTTGCCCAAGGTCTCACATGCTTTACTGTCTGCCATGAAGCCCAAAAGTAATTTCTCCTTTTTATTGATTCTTGATCTTGCCTAATTTAATAAGCAACCAAAACACTTCAAAATCTGGCCTCATTCTCACTGGGCAGTCTCATCTTCCAGCGCTCTCCTCTGCCTACACCCAATCTCCTTGAACCATAGTACTAGACTTCTCACCAGTCTTGCCTCTTTTCTCTCCCTAATCCTTTTGTCTGGAATACACTTTCACCAAAACCCAAAGTGCTTCAAAAGCCAACTCCAAAAAACTGTAGAGCTTCCTCTTTTAAAAGGCAACATAATGTAGGTGTGGACTCTAGAGCCAGGCTAATACTTGGGTTTGAATTCCAGATCCACCACTTGCAGCAAAACAGATAATAGCTTGGGGTCCTTGTGAGGACTAAATGAGTTAGAGCACACAAAGCATTTCTAACAGTTCCACTATAAAGTAAACAAGGGAACAGTGTCAGTATTATATGGCTAATAAGAGTTCCAGCAGCTGTAAGAAGAAATGAAGTCGTAAAGCATATGGCAACATGGATACCTGGAGGACATTATGTTGAGTGAAGCAAGCCAGACACAAAAGGACAAATACTGTATGAATGCGTTACTATGAACCAAATATATTGTGTAACATATTGATTAAAAAAAAAGTTATATGTATCCATTACATCTAATTGAGAAATCTAAAAAAAAAAGTTGATGGATCTGTGTATCTGGGTGGGGGATATACTGGAGTTCTCTGTCTGGGTTTTGTATTATTTTTGTAACTGTCCTGTGAGTTTGAAATTATATAAAAATAAAGTTTAATAAAAAGAGTTCTATAGTACCTTTTCCATACTGATTATACTTTGTATTTTTTATGCTACATCACAATGAATAAACTGTGTATGTGGTTTTTCTCTCCCATTAGCTCCCTTTAGATCTAGTTCAAATATTTGCTGACTGAAAAGGAAGAAACCTAGGACATAAAAATGTGAATCCTTCTAAGACCAAATTGTTCCTGTCAGAAAAGATTTTTAACATTTTGTAAGACTGTCCAGATTATTTGTTCTCAAGTATGATAAAATATTTGAAGTAACACAAGAAACCCTAATTATAGCATAAAATTCTATTAAAAAAAAAATCTGCTAAAATGTAATAGCAAATAATTGATTTGGCTATGGTAAAGCATTTAAAAATTGAGGTTTATGGAAAAGGAAAATCCATAGTTTGAGTTTGCAAGAATGACTCCAAGATATCTAAATAGCATAGAATGCTTTCTTTTCTTAATTCATGCAGGTAAGTGCTAAGCTCCAAATTCTTGGCCAATATGAATTCTCAGAGCTGTATTAATTGTAAATTGGAAAACCTAAGATGATTTATCTAAGGGATAGAGCTAGAAATAGGACCTCTAATTACTTAAATACTGAGGCCCCAAGATTAAAACATGAAACCTCAAAAGCCTTCAACCAAAAGGATTAAGGAGATTAGAATGGGCCTGACAAATTACCATGGGGTTGGGGGGGTGGGAGGTGGGGGTGGAGAAAGGGAAATGCAGTGAGAAAGTAGGTCAAGCTTAAATAAGGAATGAAATGAAGTTCAAGGAAAAACTAATGGTGTGTGTGGACCCTGAAACCTTTGTGGGGGAAAAAAATTGTCAACCTAGAGATTTCAGCAATTAAAGCAAAGGACAAAATCAATGTAAAAATAGCTGCTTATAACGTTCTTGAAAAATGTGAATATACAGCAAAGTAACCTTGGAAAATAATGATTTTCAAATAGCCCTTTGGCAACTGGAGAGGAGAAATACATGGCCAAAAATTAAATATATAATAACACAAACCAGAATCTTCTCTTAGGAGGAATTCCGCTTAAATATCTGAGTATTGGTGACCCCCCACCAAAACTGCCAAAATCAAAACCACTAACTCAGTCATCAACAGCACTCCCCTTGGAATATCTGGTTTTCTTTTCCTGAAGATTATCAGTTGGCTAAAAATAAAGCACAATTAATTTAAAGAAGAGCTAAAATGACTTGGGTGGCTATGTGAGAGCCTGGGAGAGCACACAGCGTAGGAAGAATCGAAATAGTTCAATGTCTATATCTTGGCAAAGGGACAACTTGAGAAACCCAGGGGAATCTAATAACCATCCACAAACATCTCAAGTATGAAAACAACAACGGGGAACAGGAATTTCTTATCCTGGTACTAAATGTACTTCTGGCATTTTGAGAAGGACTAGAACAGTAAAATGCACAAACAATTCCAGTTAATATCACTCAAAAAGAGATTCAAGTTTCATTTTTATTCCTTCCTCTTGGGCTACTATAAGCAATTTTACTCTTTGCACTAATGCATGTCTAGCAATTTTAAAGCTTTTCAAAAAATATTTTACCTACGTTATTTAAATGTTCCTTCAAAGTTTACAGGAAATTAAAGGTGGCAGCCTCTATTCAGCCTTAGCCAACAGTTTCTGGAGATACTGAAAATCTAAATTTTCATCTGAAATCTCTAGTTTTTAAATATTGGACCGAAGGAAAAAAAGAAAAAGAAAACATTACACAGGCAAAACAAATTAGTCTTTGCACACTCAATCTAACCCTCAGGCTGCCTGTTTGAAGCTTCTGCCCTAATATGCCTGTCAGTCATTTCTGCTGTTTTTTAACTTCCTTATTTAGATATTTTCAGGTCTGAAATTTAGCCAGCCTTTAATACTTTAACTATTCATTATTTCCTATACATAGTTTGGAAGTCTTCTGCTCCAGACTCCCAACATCATCATGGAATTCTGTACACAGATAATCTTGCTTCTTTGCTAACAGAAAACATTTAACTCATAAAGGCCTGCCGAAGTTAATAGAGTTCTAGGCTCATGGAATCTAAGGTAAATTTACTAACTTTATCAGTTATAAAAACGTTTTTAGAACTGAATTTGAAAATAGGGGAGGGGACGCCAGAGAGAAGGAAAACGGGAGCTATGGAGAGAGGTATACCTTGTTGATCTCACTGCCGTGTTTCTTTCCTGTTGCTGTGCCAATGTCCTACTCAGGACTACTGAAAACCTCACGTATTGGCGAGATACCTTTGTCTTAGACCCAGATAGTTCTTCCAGAACAGTTTTCATTTCCAGGCTATAGAACAAGCGTCATCAATATCATACATACAGATTCCTCAGCCCACATGTATACTTACTGAATCAGAATCTCCTAGGGTGGGCCTGGAAATGCCTGTTTTTAACAAGCTTTCCAGACGATTTCTGATGTGCCACCAAGTTTCAGAATGAATGAAAAAACATTCCCCTTGATCTACAGTACTGGGCTTCTAAAGCAAGAAGACATGTAATGGTCTCTGTATGTTGCATGGGATAAGCCACTGGCATACACTGTTCCCTCTGCCTGGAATACTGATGATGCTTAAATCCCAGCCCCACCCCTAACCCCCAAGTTCCCTTCCTTTAGTAACCCCTACTCATCCTTCACCTCACTCAAATAATAACTTCCTCAGAGAACCCTTCTCTTAGCACCTTAGTTCTCAGTCATTATCCCCTTTTATTGACTCGTAATAACTTGTGATTTTCTTTATAGCACTCATCAAAGTCCTTACACATTTACCTGTGCAGTTATGTCTGTTTCTAATTGGACTGTTGTCCAAGAGGACTGGAACCTTCTGGTTTTGTGGTTTTACCCATTATTATAACCACATCCCCTAACATTAGGCCTAGCAAACAGTAGGTGTTCAAAATATTTTTGTTAATAGTTACTGAACTGATAACGTGCAAGGGATTCAGCTTCCTCACCATACTTGGAGTGGTGCATCAGCAGAATATCTACCATCGGTACCGCCTAAAGGTTTAGATCAGGGGTTCTTAACAAGGGGTCTGTGAGCTTGAATCGAAATTCAAAATAACATTATTCTTTTGGGGACATGTTGGTGCAGGTGTGATATATTTATTAAATAATACACAGTATAGTGTAGACTTAATAAGGGTTCCATGGTCTTCACCTGACTAGCAAAGGGGTCCATGGAACAAAAAAGGTTAAGAACACTTGGTTTAAATAATTTCATAATAAGGATGTCCCCCCTTTTTTCTTTTCAGGTTTAAGATAACAAATAAAAGAGCTAAAAGTAGAAGTAGGAAAGAATGCAAAGTGAATCACTACCATGTAGTTTTCCACTATGGATTAATTCACGCTGTTTTTAGGCTGAGAGTTTACTGAAAATGGAAGGCTCAACTTATGTAGAGTTGCCATGAGTCAAAGTGGTCCAACAAGGAATTCACAGCTGCACGTGATACTTGGGTCTTGGAAATTAGATGTAAGCACCTGCTAAAAGAAAATGTTCCTAAATGATGCCATGACAGGTCACAAGGGAAAGAGCAATTGCATTGAGGAAAACAGTCACAGTTAGGTCTCAGAGCTAAATTTACCTATTTATTGAATGAAGTGAGATCATTTAAAGAGAGAGAAGTAGTAGTAAATTAAATTGATAGGAAATTCTACTGGGTTCCAGGCAGTTCATTGGGATATAAATTAAGATAAATACTAGGATCAGATAATTGTACCATTTACACATATACTTTAGACTCTAACTGAAAAAAATCACAAACCCATAATTTCTACTAATCTATAACAAGATTCTCAAGTTTCCAAAATGATCTGCAGTTTTTTTCTTCTCAAGATCTGGCAGGTGCTCAGTTCTTTCCACGCACTATCCCTTGTAATAGGTAGTGGTAAATCAGGAAGGACCTGATACAGGGCCTTCTCGGGTGCACCTGCTCAGTTCCAAGGTTTTAAATACCTACTCTGTGCAGACAAATCTCAAATTTATTATTTCCAGCCTTGACATCACCCTGAGCGGGACTGTTGTCTATGATTGCCTACTTGTCATTTCTACCTGGATATAGAACAGCATCCCAAACTTAACTTATGATCTATTCAGAGCTCCAGTTTTCCCTCCACACCTGTCTGCCTTGATCATCTCCATTTCAGTAACTGGTATCATCCCAACACTCTCACTTTTTATGTAAAAAACCTAGGACCATTCCATGATGCCTCACATTTAGTCACCTCAGGCTAATCCCATCTCCAAGCAATCACAAAGCCCGCATCAGTTCCTGGCCAAAATACATTCAGAATTTGTCCAATTCTCACCACATGCACTGCCTACTATCCTACTCTAAGTTGTCACCACACCTAACTGGTCACCCTGCTTCCACCCTTGCCTCTCCAGTCCATTCTCAACACAGGAGTCAGAATGATCTTTTCCTAAAAGGAAAAGGAGCTACATCACTCCCTGGCTCACAGCCTCCAGATGTCTCCAATCACACTTAAAATCCAAATGCCTTACCCATGGTCTACAAAGCCTTACCGGATCTTTCTCCTGGTCACTCCTCCAATCCCATCTCACACCCTCCCTGCCTCCTCTCAGTGCTCCAGCTATATTGCCCTCATTTCTATTCTTGGCAACGCCTTTTACACTTCCTATTTCCTCTGCCTGAAGTGAAATGCCTTTTCTAGCTCTGCATGGCTGACTCGTGTTTATCCTTCATGTCTCTGTGTAAGTCACCTTCTCAGGAGGGCCTTTCCTGACCACTCTTTTAAAAGTGGCCTCCTCTGGTTTGTCTTACACTCATCACCCTCCTTACTTCCTGAAGCACTTTTATCAAAGCCTGTAATTTTTGTTTATGTATGAATTATCTATGCTCCCCCCCTCCCACTAGAACTAGAGGGCAGAGACCTGGTGTAGCTTGATCACAGCTATATCCTAGAGCCCAGCACAGTGCCTGGCACACAGTAGGGTTAATACAAGTTTGCTGAGTGTTAATAGGAGAGCTAAAAAAAAAAAAAAAAAAAGGAAGAAGGAATGACAGAAAGGCTGGGATCAAGAAACACACATAGGCAAAAGAACTGGCAGAGTTCTAGATCTGGCTCTTCTAACTATAGCTTCTTAGCAAATGAAGTGAATACAAAATGAAAGGGCTAGATGTTTAGCTTTGAAATTCCAATATCCTAAAATCCAGTATATAATTTGGTATACCTATCTCTGTTTATTCCATTTCTCCTTTTCAATAGAAATCAAGTCCTACATTTGAAACCTGTATCTAGGTTCTCCCCCTAAGCCCTGAGGTCCATGCTTATGCACACTCACACAAAGATGCCATGGTTTCTCTCTAGTTTATCATTTGTTATCATGAAGCAAAAGACACAAAGGAATCTCATCCTTCAATTAGGTCACTCTCTGGTATGATAACTCTTAAAGTGGGAAGGTATCCCCAAGAACCACTGCATCCTGCTCAGGCCTCAGAGGGGTCACTTCACACTGCTGCTTATCTTTCAACTGACACAGAACTAAAACTGACACTCCCAGAGAAAACTGAGTATAGATTTATGTGGTTCAGGCTTCTATTTAGTCAGAATATTGACCTTTTGATATTTTTGTCCATCCAAATTTTAGGAAAGACTAAGTTTTAACTGTGAGAATGACATCCTAGAAAAGAATATTATTTTTTATAGAGAACCAATTAAAATATACAAAACTACTATTTCCTATAAAGTGAAAAGCCAGAGAATAGTGTAAGGAATCCACCCTTATGTGGCATGAGAATTAAGGAACTCCAAAAAGGCAAAATGATTTCCCTATTTTAGTCCATTAAAAAAAAAATCTCATCTGGACTTCTGGGAAGATGGCGGACTAGTAAGACACGGGAATCTCTTCTCCATTAAAATAGCTAGAAGACAGGCTGAAACAGCCCCGAAAAAGATCTTCTAGGGTTTAGGACAGCAGGTGAAGACTGCACACCACCCAGAGGAGAGAGAGACAGAAGAGGGAAATCAGGACAACAGAACCGTGAGTCGGAAGTAGCAGCTTCTGCTGCTGCCGGCACCCTCCCCCACACTCTTCAGAATTCTCTGGCTTTTGGGCCTGCAACCACAGACAAAGGGGACTCCAGGAATCTACCACTCCCGGAAAGGGGAGAGAGAGGGACAGAGCCTTAGGCTGACTCAGGTTCTGACCTGTAAATTTGGGCTGCAGAGCCCTACGGACCATTCCACACAGTGGTTTGCCCTGGGAGCCTAGGACACACAGGAGAAATCCGACCCTCGCAACCTCCCTCTCTTCTAGCCTGGACTAATTGTTGAGGACTCCACAGGAGAGGGGAGAGAGAGCCTGGGGCTGAGCCTGCTTTGGACTCCCAAAGGTTTGGTCGGCCCTGTCCTGAGAGCCCTTTCAGGCTGGCTGGGGCTGCGCCATTGTTTGCCTTGGAACCTGCAAGGGGCTAAAGATATACAAACCTCCCAAACTCTTCCTCTACTAACAGGGACTGATTGTTGAGGATTCAGAAGGGAGTGGAAATATTTCCTAGCTGGGAAAAGCGGAGCGCTATGAGAGAAGTCTGGAAAACTGTCTCAGAAAGTTTGAATCACAGGGCTCTTAGCCCCCAGACAGGAAGCTCTATCACACTGATCTGGTCTGTCACAACAAATACGCTCCGACCAGGCATTGAATTGAGAGCTGCCAACAAGCGCCATCTCCTGGCAGACCAAGGAAGTGCACATAAGAAAATTAATAAGTAAGCGAGGCTTTTCCTGGCCTCTATAGCCTCCCTGCCCAAGGCCCTAGGAAACGACTCTACAACCAATTACTGAGTCCAGGGCCCAATTCTAAGCAACTAGCAGAACAATCCTAACAATCAAGGTTGAGCCAAAATTCAAAGAGCTGTGGTAACTCACAGCCTCCTGCCACTAGAACCCCATAAAAGAAAAAGATATAGAGCATCTAAGTAAAATACAAACTAACCAGATGCCTATGCACCAGCAAAAGATTACGAGCCATACGAAGAAAATAGAAGACATGGCCCAAGAAAAGGAATACAGCAAAGTCCCAGAAGAAATGCAGAATTTGAGAGAACTAATCAGTGAGATGAGCACACATTTCCAAAATCAAATTAATGAGATGAAAGTGAATATAGTTAAAGAGATAAATAACATCAAGAAGTCATTGAGCAAACACAAACAAGAATTTGAAATCCTGAACAGAAAAGTAACAGAGTTCGTGGGAATGAAAGACACAATAGGTGAAGTCAAAAATACATTTGAGGCATACAACAGCAGACTCAAAATGATAGAAGAAAGAATAAATGATACCGAAGACAGAGCAGCTAAAATTGAAGAGAGAGAAAAGAACAGAGAGAGAAAAGAATGGAAAAAATTGAGCAGGGGCTCAGAGAGTTGAATGACAACACAAAACGCAACAACATACGTGTTATGGGAGTTCCAGAAGGGGAAGAGAAAGGAAAAGGGGCAGAAAGAGTATTTGAGGAAATAATAGCTGAAAATTTCCCAACTCTCACGAAAGAAATGAACTTACATGTCCAAGAAGCACACTGTACCCCAATGACAATAAATCCAAATAGACCTACGCCAAGACACATATTATTCAGAATGTCAAATGTAAAAGATAAAGAGAAAATTCTCAGAGCAGCAAGAGAGAAGATAACGATCACATACAAAGGATGTCCAGTAAGACTTAGTGCAGATTTCTCTTCAGAAACCATGGAGGCGAGAAGACAGTGGTATGATACAATCAGGAAACTGAAAGAGAAAAACTGCCAGCCGAGAATTCTTTATCTAGCAAAACTGTCCTTCAAATATGAAGGTGAATATAAAGTATTCACAAACAAATAGAAATTAAGAGAGTTTGCAAAAAAGAATCCACCTTTGCAGAAAATATTAAAGGAAGCATTAGAACCTGAAAGAAAAAGAAAGGAGAGTGAGGCTTGGAGGAGAGTATAGAAGAAAGAAAAGCAGAAAGGATAACCAAAAGAGTAAAAAGAGAGACAAAAATAAGATGACATAAGAAAACCAAAGAATACAATGGAGGAAATAAACAGTGCATTTTCAGTAATATCATTGAATGTGAATGGATTAAATTCCCCAATCAAAAGATACAGGCTGACAGAATGCATAAAAAAACATGAGCCATCCATATGCTGCTTAGGAGAAACTCACCTCAGACCCAAGGATACAAACCGGCTGAAAGTAAAAGCTTGGAAAAAGATACTCCACGCGAATAGTAAACAGAAAAGAGCAGGGGTAGCTATACTAATATCAGACAAAACAGGCTTCAAATACAAAAAAGTGATAAGATATGTGGAAGGCCATTATATATTAATAAAAGGGACGATCCTCCACGAAGATATAACAGTCATAAATATCTACGCACCTAACCAGGGTGCCCCAAAATATATGAGACAAACTCTGGCAAAACTGAAGGGAGAAATAGACATTTCTACAATAATCGTTGGAGACTTCAACACCCCTCTCACATCATTAGATAGAACAAATAGACAGAAGATCAACAAGGAAAAGGAGAACTTGAACAATATGATAAACAAGTTAGACCTAATAGACATATACAGAACACTGCATCCAAACTCAGCAGGTTATACATTCTTCTCAAGTGTCCATGGATCTTTCTCCAGGATAGACCACATGTTAGGTCACAATACAGCTCTCAATAAATATAAAAAGATTGAAATTATACAAAGCACCTTCTCAGGTCATAATGGAATGTAACTAGAAATCAATAACAGACAGGAAAAAAGTAAATTTGCAAATGTGTGGAGACTGAACAAGACACTCCTAAATATTCGGTGGGTCAAAGAAGAAATTGCAAGTGAAATCAGTAAATACATTGAGACAAATGAAAATGAGAACACAACGTATCAAAACTTATGGGATACAGCCAAGGCAGTCTTGAGAGGGAAATTTATAGCCCTAAAATGCCTATATTAAAAAACAAGAAAGAGCTAAACTCAAAGATTTAACTGAACAACTTGAGAAACTAGAAAAACAACAGCAAACCAATCCCAAAGCAAGCAGAAGGAAAGAAATAATAAAGATTAGAGCAGAAATAAATAAAAATGAGAACAGAAAAACAATAGAGAAAATCAACAAAACCAAAAGCTGGTTCTCCGAGAAGATCAATAAAATTGACAAACCCCTCACTAGACTAACAAAGAAAAAAAGGAGAGAAGATGCAAATAAATACAATCAGAAATGAAAGGGGGGAAATTACAAATGACCTCACAGAAATAAAAAGAATCATAAGAGGATATTATGAGAAACTATATGCCAACAAACTAGACAACCTAGATGAAATGGACAAATTTCTAGAAATGCACAACCAACCTACACTGACACTAAAAAAAATACAAGAACTTAACAAACCAATCAGAATTAAGGAGATTGAATCAGTCATCAAAAAACTCCCAACAAAGAAAAGTCCAGGACCAGATGGCTTTACAGGTGAATTCTACAAGCATTTCTAAAAGAATTAACACCAATCCTGTTTAAACTCTTCCAAAAAATTGAAGAGGAAGGAAAATTACCCAACACATTTTATGAAGCCAACACCACACTAATACCAAAGCCAGATAAAGATTCCACAAGAAAAGAAAATTACAGACCAATCTCTCTCATGAACATAGATGCAAAACTTCTCAACAAAATACTTGCAAATTGAATCCAACAGCATATCAAAAGACTTATACATCACGACCAAGTGGGATTTATTCCTGGTATGCAAGGCTGGTTCAACATAAGAAAATCAATCAATGTAATACACCACATTAACAAATTGAAGGAAAAAAAAACACATGATCATCTCAATAGATGCAGAAAAGGCATTCGACAAAATCCAACATCCTTTTTTGATAAAAATACTTCAAAAGATAGGAATAAAAGGAAAATTCCTCAATATGATAAAAAGCATATATGAAAAACCCATAGCCAACATCATACTAAATTCGGAAAGGTTGAAAGCTTTCTCCCTAAGATCAGGAACAAGACAAGGATGCCCACTGTCACCACTGTTATTCAACGTTGTACTAGAAGTTCTAGCTAGGGCAATTAGACAAGACAAAAAAATTAAAGGTGTCCAAATAGGAAAAGAGGAAGTAAAACTCTCACTGTTTGCGGATGACATGATCCTGTATTTAGAAAATCCTGAAGTATCCAAAGCAAAGTTATTTGAACTAATAAATGAGTTCAGCAAAGTTGCAGGATACCAGATCAACATGCAAAAATCAATAATGTTTTTGTACACTAGTACTCAACAATCTGAGGAGGAAATCAGAAAGAAAATTCCATTTTCAATAGCAACAAAAAGACTCAAATACCTAGGAGTTAATTTAACCAAAGAAGTACAGGACCTATATGCAGAAAACTACAAAACAATGCTAAAAGAAATTTAAAAAGACCTAAACAAATGGAAAGACATTCCGTGTTCATGGATTGGAAGAATAAATATCGTGAAGATGTCAATCTTGCCCAAACTGATTTATAGATTCAATGCAATACCAATCAAAATCCCAACAGCTTACTTTACAGAATTAGAGAAGGCAATTACCAAATTCATCTGGAAGGGTAAGTGCACCCGAATAGCCAAAAGTATTCTAAAAAAGAAGATCAATGTGGGAGGAATTTCACTGCCTGACCTTGAAACATATTACAAAGCTACAGTGGTCAAAACAGCATGGTACTGGCATAAAGATAGACACATCGATCAGTGGAATAGAATTGAGAATCCAGAAATATACCCTCACCTATACAGTCAACTGGTTTTTTGTTTGTTTGTTTGTTGTGTTTTGTTTTTTGAGTTTTAAAATGAGTTTATTAAAGAATGTTCTTAGAAAGCAACAACTTTTGATTCATCATTAAAAAAAAGTTATGTTTCTTCATGCTGTATAATAAAGGTAATTAAGAGGCTACAGAGTTATAAGCTTCTTTCTATTGGAATTCTCTGATAGTAGAGCACAGTGCAGTCATTTCTGCATTGCTAGAATAAATAAAAAAGTCTCTTCTATGCTTCTCTTCAAAAAGCAGTGAATAATAACAGAAGATGCATAAAAAAGCCCATTTTTTTCCTATTCATTCCGTAGTATTGGAGCCAGTATTTTTTACCATCATAGGCTACAATTTTCACTTTATCCACTTTAATAAGCTCTGTCACCTCTCTGAATTCAACATCATTCAATACAAAAGTCCACACATTATCGCAGAATCTGTACGTATTTAGAGAGCCCCTGAAATTGACTCTGTTCCTGACCCTCTGAGCCAATGCTGAATTTATAGCCTTATCAAACTGAAGGAGAACTTGAAGGGCAAGTTGGGGGGTGATCTGTTGAGACTGAATAAGCTCATCTAGGCTCTCCTGAAGACTGTTTCCCAAAGTGGTATTTCTGTATAACTGATATGCCATGGCTTTGGAGGAAGAAACTGTCTTTCTTATTCAGGTTTGCATTGATGTCTGTAGGGAAGGCGCTTCCCGCCGCGAAAAAGTCGGAATATACGCGGAAGGTGCCTATTTCCTTGACCACCAGTCAACTGGTTTTTGACAAACCTACCAAGCCCAAGCTAATGGGAAAAAAACAGTCTCTTCAACAAATGGTGTTGGTTGGGAGAACTGGATATCTATAACTAAAAGCATGAAAGAGGACCCCTATCTCACCCCCTATACAAGAATCAACTCAAAATGGATCAAAGATCTAAATATAAAAGCCAGGACCATAAAACTACTAGAAGAAAATGTAGGGAAACATCTTCAAGACCCTGTAGTATGTGGTGGTTTCTTGGACCTTACACCCAAAGCACGTGCAACAAAAGAAAAAGTAGATAAATGGGACCTCCTCAAAATTAAACATTTTGCACCTCACAGGACTTTGTCAGAAGGGTGAAAAGGCAGCCGACTCAATGGGAAAAAATATTTGGAAATCACATATCTGATAAGGGTTTAATATCCAGGATATATAAAGAGATGTTACAGCTCAACAATAAAAAGACAAATGACCCAATTAAAAAATGGGCCAAAGACTTGAATAGACATTTCTTCGAAGAAGAAATAAAAATGGCAAAAAAAAAACACATGAAGAGATGCTCCACATCACTCATGATTAGGGAAATGCAAATCAAAACTACAATGAGATATCATTTCACACCTATCAGAATGGCCACTATTAAAAAGACAGAGAACTACAAGTGTTGGAGAGGATGAGGAGAGATAGGAACACTTCTTCACTGTTGGTGGGAATGCAGGATGGTACAACCACTAGGAGGACTGTTTGGCAGTTCCTAAGGAAATTGAATATAGACTTGCCACGTGACCCAGCAATACCACTACTGGGTATATACCCAGAAGAACTGAGAGCAGTGACACGAACAGACATCTGCACACCGATGTTCAGTCCATCAACAGATGAATGGATAAACAAACTGTGGTCTATTCACACGATGGAATATTATGCATCTGTAAGAAGAAATGAAGTCATAAAGCATATGGCAACATGGATGAACCTGGAGGACATTATGTTGAGTGAAGCAAGCCAGACACAAAAGGACAAATACTGTATGAATGCGTTACTATGAACCAAATATATTGTGTAATATATTGTTTGATTCAAAAAAAAATTTATATGTATCCATTAGATTTAATTGAGAAATGTATATATTTATTCATCTGTGTTTATTTTTAGTTTTTAATTGTTTATATTTTCCATTATTAAATGTACAAAATAAAGTTTAAAAAAAAAACACCTTTATGGAACCAGGGTGGGGTAGGGTGGTAGTAATAAAATAAACTGTAAAACCCAAAAATCTTCACACTCAGAGTCAGGAAAGAGGGAAAAAATCTACTCTGACTTGCCTTATAACAAATTTAAAGAAAGGAAAAACCACTTAACTACCTCCATCTCTCCTCTATTAGCTCTATACTAGCCAACTTCCTCTTCTCTGTCATTCTCTATCCTTCTGCTCCAACTCCAAAAATAACCCAGGATAATGAGAATAATCTGGTTCTATATTTGAAGTTTGCCTGTTCTGGGAGTTAGTCGTCCCCCCCCCCCCCTTTTTTTTTGGCACCTATCTTTATGCCTTGAGTTCACCGGAACATTAAAATTTGCAGTTTTTAATGCAACCTATATTTTTTAAAACATAAAAAGCATATCAATTCAACAGTGTGAACAGAAAATTAAAATAAGAAACCTATTGGCTCACGTTACACAGCTTCACAGACTTAGAGCTGATATTTGAAACTTCTTTTTCCAAGAACCTAATACCAGATAATTTGTCCTCAATTGTTCTCTAATTGGTTCAAGTGTTTAGGGTTGATCTCCATACTAGATTGTAATCTCTCTTGAGGCAGGGACCAATAAGTCTTTGGCAACCCACCCTGCACTTAATCCTTTTGTTAGGCATTTGGTAGGCAATGCAAATACTTGATATTTTTCCTCCACACTTTTTTTTTTCTTTTTTCTTTTTTTTTTTTTTCAATCTTTCCCACACTGTTTTAAATCCTTTTTTAAAAAGCTTTTTAGTATTTCTTTTTAGGAAGAATGTTAAATTATGCCGTATCTGTTTTAATTATCAACAAAAAACAGACCCTATTTGATAAAAAGCAAAGAAGCTCTTTATTGTCTGAATCATAAAGAAGGTTGTGGGGGAGTGACTTCAATTCCTCTACCTTCATTCTGCCCCTATCCCTGTCCCTCAAACACAGCACAAAATGCTCAACAGTTAAGCTGAATCTTCATAAATTGGAAAAACAGGTGAAGTTCCGCCATTTTGGTCATTTCTACTCTTTGCTTTACTCCCCACCACCCTTTCCCATTTTGCCTCAGCCTCCAAGCAAGTGGCATTCTGAAGACATCCAGAGGCACTGACAGCTCAAGAGCAGACTGAGGACAGAACCATAACCTCTCTCTCCTAAACCAAAAGCTGACATCACAAAGGAACAGATTTTTCTCCTAGAAGATAAAGAGTTATCTCTCCAGTTAAGGATCCTGGAGTCTCCTTTTGTTTTGTTTTTTAACCTTCAAGAATTTTGCCTTCTGGCATTAGGTAAGACAGCTATCTAGGTACACAGATCTTTTGAGCAATGGGTATGCAAATTCAAGTGTTTATACAATAGAGGAGATTAAACCACTGACTTTCTATTAACAGATAAGTTTTAAAAAATTCACTTCAAACATTTTCACTTTATACAACTAATCTTAATTTTGGAGTAACTGTTACTAATTTAAAATTTCAGTGACAGAGGGCATACTCTGATTCACCTCAAACAGTGCTGCCATATATCAAAGATGTAGCAAAATGAATAAATTTGTTTTAGAAAATATAGTATTTTGGCTACTTTTAAAATTCATAGTTGACTAGCATTCTGTATTACTTTGTGATTCACTCTCAAATGAGACATCAAACAGCCATTGTTTTGTTTTTGTTTTTGTTTTGTTTAGGTAGTAAGTAAAAATATTTAAAACAGAACATTAAAGTTTCTTACAACTTATGGGAACAAATCTTTAAAAAATGAAAAAGAATTGTGAGAAGACTTTGTCTTCAACATTTTGACCTCTTATTTTTACCTTTTTATGTTTAGATTGCAGAAAACTAACCAGGCTGAAGAAAAATAAACTTTTTAAAAAAAATTAACATTGTTAAAGAACCTGGTATTCTCCCAGATAAGAAAACAATGGCAGTTCAAAATCTTCCTGAAACTTTCTGGTGATGGAAGTGCTCTTTATCTTGATTGCGGTTATCAGTTACAGGGGTACATACATTTTTCACAAAACATGGATTTGTATTAAAATTTATATATTTTACTGTATATAAATTAGATTATGGCTCAGTTAAAAAAAAATAACATTCTGCTAAATGTATTTTATTATCTGTCATAAGTAATCCACCTCAAATCTGAGTTTTTCATGGATAAACAAGATCCTAAAACCAAAAATGAAATTCCCTACCCAAAAAGAAGCCATGACCTCCCCCATCCCCAGTTCTCCAGACACTTCAAATCTTTCTTCAAATTGGAGTTACCAAGATATGAAATTTCACTCACCTCAACTGACTGAGAAGGCATTTTCAGCTTGGCGAGCTTGGCTTTGGCAGGCACTTTTAAATCTGTTTTCTCAAAGGCCCGTTGACAGTAGTCCTCCGGCAGTGGCTTCAGTTCAGGAGACTCACTAGGAGCCTGATCTTGACCGTCCATGGGCCGGACATAAGCTGTGGGCTTCTGCTGCATTGCAATGCTTTTTGAGGGGAGGGAGGGTGGGGGAAATGTCTGAGAAGGCGGCTGGGGAGGGGCTACCCCAAGGCTGGCAACTGCCACCAAACTGTCTTTAGAGGTCTCTTTCTCATGGACCTTCACTATTAAGTCCTTGGGGGATTTGGCTGGGCAGTAGCCTTTACTGTTATTGTTATTGCTTTGAGTCTTGTTGCTTCCATGCATCCTGGGAAGAGTTTGCTGGTTGGAATGTATAGGTGACAAAGGAGGTACTGGGGAAGGCAAAGAGGAAAGTAATGGAGAAATCTCCCTCTCTGGAACTGAGCCTATCATCGAAGCACAATGGTCTGCATCAGCTCGGCAGTCACCTTTTTTGCGATGACTAGAACCAAATCCCTGCCGACCAAGGTGATCTTGGGTCAGGTGCTGGCCATCCAGTGGGCCATAGTTTTTGGTGTGGAGACTTGGCATTGATTCCATTCTTGGCTGTGCCATCTTTGGATTGTGGCTAATGTTACCAACAGGAAGTGGTCCAGAGGAGGGAGTGTTCATGGGCTGGTGTTGGGCACTAGCATGGAAGGAGTGAGGTGGAATGCTGCTCCCCTTCTCAGGAAACAAAGAATATCTTGGCTTTCCCAACCTATTTTCAGAAGCATCAAAGCGATTAGGGTGGGACTTGGTACTTAGGAATTCCTTCACTTCTTCATAGTTCCCCAGCATGTTCTGTATTCGACTAGACAGCTCATCGCCTTTTTCCGTCTGAAAAAAAAAAGTAAAAGACAGCAGAGTTAGATATTAAAGAAAACTCTAACCACTTAACAAACCATGTTATAGAATAACGTTATTTTAAAAATCTCAAAATTTAATGCATAACATATAGAATTTAAAGTGCAATTTGAACTCAAGTTCCCTGTTGAGAAGCCTGTCATGGACACACATTACTGTGTGCCAGGGGCTAACACCACCAAAGAAAACTGCACTCTTTGGTCGAGTCTGACTAACAAGGTTCAGAGGATTTTTATATTTTCTTTTCAAACTCAAACACATTGAATCATTTTTATCACAGAATTAGGTATCATGATAAATCAGACTTTCTCCTCCTAATATACAATAAATACCTTGTAGGGCTCTCCAAAAAGGGGCGTCTTTTCAGGAAATGCCTCTTTCTCTTGGTGAGCTTCCTGGTTGCGTCTTTCTTTCTCTCTGATTCGAAGCAGGTTTCTGTCTTCATTGTACAAGCTATTTTATAGGCCACAAAAGAAAAAAAAAAAATATCAGTGTCCAAGTTCCAAGATTTGTTGTTCGTATGTACATGGGTGAAGGGAGGTGAGGATAGGTTCAGGAAGAAGAGGTAACAAGGTACATGACGTAAAGGAGGCACAAGTCCCTTGATGCCCTCCTCGACTGAGACCTCAGTCAACTGGCTGTGACCCTTCAGCACCAGGTTCTGGGCTGTTAGCATTCCTGGTTCAGGACTGACTCCAAAGTGAAGACTTTTACAGGTGGTGGAGGAAATGAGACAAGATTAATGATATTTTTACTTTCAACTTGCAAAAACATGGGGTAGAGATAGAAGCATCTCATCTGAAGAAGTTAGCAGGATGTGAACTTTAGAAATGCTGTTTTCTGGGATCAGTAGCATACATTTTGGAAATCAAACGCTTATTTCACAATTGAAAGACTACTAGGCACCCAAAATAGCATTTATTTTTCTTCTCAGCCTACTCTACTGGGAGTGTCTTGGCGTGTAAACCAGAAAAGATTATTTTTTATTTCTCATTTCAAATATCAAGGACAGAAAATTTCAATTATATACACACACACACACACAGATACATACACATATCACACCTCTACCTATTGAGAAGTCTGAAATCCAATTGCCATAAGTCACATAAAAATGTATCCTAAATCATCAGTCCTGGCACATAAGAATAAATAATAAAATTAATGAAAATTAGAACTATAAAAAAGACTTTTGTCCTCACAGACTTGCCTCTGTGGGATCTACTAAATCTTTTTTTCCCAATGTCATTTGAATAAGTAGAAAAATACTCAATTGTCTATCTAAGACTCTATGTACCTTAGCTACTCTAGCTCTAAGGTCAGATACATACCTTCCCCCTATCCCCCAATTCCTGGCCTCTCTGTTCTCCCATGACTTCTCTTATTTCCTCTGGCAAGAGCCTACTGTTCTCCCTACCTCCCCCACATCTTGTCCCTCTAATTCAGCCTTCTCAGGCAAAGAAATCTGATCTAAGGGCCAGGTTCTCATGTCACTATTAATATTTTAAAATAACAAGCATTTGCTGGCTCTTTACTGCTATAAAATACATTCTAAATCCTTGCTTTGGCATTAATATTCTCCCACAATGTGGTACAGTGATACTGAACTATCCTCCCCCTGCAGGCCTGCCACATGCATTCTACACTTGAACTGTATAGACAGTTATGTCCATTTCCCAAACATACCCTGTGAAGGACAACGTTTTATTCCAACCTCTATGCCTAAAACCCTTTTATTAAAATCTAACCAATCCAGGACCAGCTTACCTTGCAACTATGATTCTCTTGTAACCCTCTCTATATTATAGTCACATCAGACTATTCCTCCTTCTCAGTGATACCCTAGACTTTCATTCCAATCACACAAATTTCCTGTCTCTCTCAACTACATACTCCTATTCCCAATTTTCAGCTGGTCTCTGGAATGACTTAAATGTCACCCACTCTGAAGGTTTCCTCAAATCCACCAAGCATGCACTTACACTACATATTGACTGGCTCTCTCTCCCTCCTAAAATGTAAATTCCATCATAATAGAACCTCTAAAATTCATCTCTTTCCTGGTACAGAAAGCATGGTACTTTGCATAGAAGTTAACCATTAATTTTTTAATTAAAAAATAACACTATGTTTATATATATTTTTATACATAAAAACTTAAACATTTTAGATTTAACTCTGGCGAACAATGCACTTATAGTCATCTAAAAAAATGACCTTCTGCTATTTCCATAGCCTTTCAATCTAAAGGAAGGGGAGAGATGGTAAAAAGCTAAGATACCGGTTTGATTTTGCTAGGTATCACAACTTTTCCAAGCTGACACATATATTTAACAGATTTTAAGACAACTAATATAACTACAAAATGAAAAATTCATAACCTGAAAAGATTAAGGAAAAACTAAGCCAGAAACTGGCTATGGCGACTTCTTTAACATAACAGAGTCTGAATGTCATGAGTTTTGAAGAGCTTAGACTTGATTCTTCTTGGCAGCAGCATAATGAACTTGATGACCACTCAAGAATTCCTTTCAATTATTTTATGATGTTAGTAATTCCTCTTGTTGGTTCAAAAAATCATAAATATTAGCATATAATCATAGAAGCAAAGTGTTCTTGTTTGCTAGGCTGCTGAACTGCAGATACCATGAAATGGGTTGGCTTTTTTTTTTTTTTTTTTTTTTTTCCCCCTCTCATTCAAGCGTTTATTCTTTTTCTCATGAGAACCTAGGTGGTGGCCACAGCAGGGGCCTGGGTCCTCTGCCTGGAGACCCTGGTATGAGTCTTCACGAGATGGTCGGTGAACTCCTGATAGGGAGACTTGGTGAACACAGTCTCCTTCCAGAGGTCAGGGGTGAGATAGCTGTAGGTCTTAGAAATGGCGTCAAAGGTGGCCTTGGCAAAGTTGCCCAGGGTGGCTGTGCAGCCCCTGGCCGAGGTATAGCAGTCGTCGATCCCAGCCATCATCAGCAGCTTCTTGGGCACAGGAGCTGAGACAATGCCAGTGCCTCTGGGCGCGGGGATGAGGCGCACCAGCACGGAGCCGCAGCGTCCTGTCACCTTGAACCTGGTCCTCTGGCCAGTGCGGGTCTGCTTCTGCACAGGCATGATTTTCAGAACCTCGTCCTTGAGAGACGTCCCCAGGAAAAAGTCAATGATCTCAGACTCCTTGATGGGCAGAGAGAAAAGATAGATCTCCTCCAGAGACTTGATCTTCATGTCCTTAACCAAGCGGCCCAGCTTGGTGACAGGGAGCCACTCCTTGTCCTCGACCTTGCCTCCGTGAGCTCCACGGCCGTGACCTCGGCCCCGACCACGGCCCCGACCTCGGCCCCGGACCCCGCTGCCAAAGCCACCACGGAAGCCGCCGCGGCCTCCCATTCCAGGGCCCCCGGGGCCTCCCGCAGCACCGGCGTCGTCCGCCATTTGGTGTTTTCTCGAAGAAGAAGGGGTTGGCTTTTAATAATGGGAATTTATTAACTTACAAGCTCACAGTTTTGAGGTTGGAAAAAATGTCCAAATCCAAGCAGGCATCATCAGATGATGCTTTCTTCCCAAAGACTGGCTGCTGGCGATCTTGGACTTTTCTGTCACATGGCAAGGTACATAGGGACATCTGCCAGGTTTCCTTGCTTTCAGCTTCTTGATTCCACAGCTTTTTTTTTTCTTCCTCTGAAATTTCATTCTCTTATAAAGACTCCAGTAAAAGGATTAAGACCCACCCTGAATGAGGTGGGTCACATCTTAAGTTAAGGTCCTACTCATCAAAAGATCCTACTTACAATGGGTCCACAACACAGGAATGGAGTTAACGTTAAGCACATACTTTTCTGGAGTCCATACAGCTTCAAATCATCATACAACTAAGAGGGTTAATTAGGAAATACCTTTTTTCCCCCTTCAAACTTCCTCTGTAGCCACTTTGAAACAGCTTGCAGGGAGATTGGGGCTTTGCAACCTTCCTCTGAGCAACTTGAACTCTTAAGCTTCTCTACAGAAACTACCCAATGCAGATACACATTGCAACAGTCAAACAGGCTGATGGATGGGGTGTGTAAAGAAGCGGAAGTAGGGGCTTTCCAAGGGTGCCTGCTTTGCTATCCTCATCACTAAAGCAGTTCTCCACTTTCTGACACTGCTGGTTACAACAGTGGAGTCCCTGTAGCTTTATTTGCTAGTGAATGTTAGCCTCTGTTTTATAAGGCAGAGTTCTGCCTGCTCCTGAATAATTGCTACCTTTGTCTCAGAATCCCAAATAGCAAAGTGACAACAGATTCAAAAGGGAGGGTGTGAACAGTAATACCCCAGCTAATAGGCTGCTCAGGGTCCTCAATTTATTTTCCTGTCAACTTCACATACCCAACTATCTTTAAGTTTCACTGGTTTAAAATTACTAAAATATTTCTAAATCAATCAGCTCAGCCTTATCTCAGAAACAGCTGGATTTCACTATACCCCCAAACAATGAAAACTGCTACAAAAATAACAAAGAAAAAAATCCAATTAGGTTTTTAAAAAAGATAAAAAACTAGCACTGGCTTATTTGCTGTGTGTTCTGAAATAGAGGTACCTTGCATAGGGAACAAACCCATTAAATTAGGGATTCTAGTTAATTACTGTTTTATTTCATTAATTTTTAAAAATTAAAAACCCACAAGATTTTATTGCCGACATATACCAATATAACATATAACATTTATAATACAATACTAATTTCAATAAGACAAACTTTGAGCATGTTTCTTATTCGCCATCACTCTTCAACTGAAAAACCTGTAAGTAGTAAAGTAAGGAAAGACATCATGAAGAACATTGTTGAGTTTTACAAGGTTCAGACTTTGAGAAGAAACGTATCCTCACCCAAGACACTGTCTTTGTTGGGCAACTCCCTATGTCTCACACCAAGGCTCCTGGGCAGGGCAGAGGTCTCTGCTTTCCAAGAGTACACAGTAAACTGTGAGCCCCCTTTCTTCTGGGTTGTCTATTGTTCCTTGCAACTAATAGGGTTTTGCCGGTTGTACTGGGTGGCGTTCTGGTTTATTTGGCTTTCACGTGTTGTGAGTTTGTAATGGCTTAGGGAATGTTTTTTTTAAAAGGGCACAGACTAATTTTCCACAAATATTTTCTTTTTCCTGCTTTAATTTGAAGTCAGGGGATATGTAAATTTTTTTAAAAATTAAAACAATCCATAGCATGAGTAAAACTTTGTGCAGCCTATATACACCATTGTTTTTAAGACAAGGTACAAGAAAGGAAGGGGATGAATGGAAGAATTCTTAAATGAGGGGGATTTTAGGAAGCAGCAATACCTTCATGATTCAAACAACTCTGTAATTACCTCTGAATAATTACAAGTTGACTATCACTTTTTAAAATTAAAGGAGCTTTTTTTTCCCTCCTATACCAAGGGAAAAAATGCATTCTCTCCCCCACACAGACACACACACAGACGCACACACACACACAGGGTATAACCTTATCCCAGTATCAGTTTCGTCAGATTTTCTCATTGCTCTGCATAGAATATAGTGAGTTACAAGTTGTCCTTCCTTAATTTCTATACAGTACTACTTTGCATAAGATAAGAAGTTCTCAAAGTTTAGTATCAGAATCACCTGGAGGGCTCATTGAACTGCCAAGTTGTCAGGATCCACCCTCAGAGTTTCTGATTCAGTAGCTCTGCGGTTGGGCCTGACATCTGCAGGTCTATTTCCAGGTGGTACTGTGGGGCTCATGAAAGCATTCTTCTGTGGCTGTATGGACCAACTGTAAGCTTACCAACAGTAACGACAAAAACAGCAGCAGCACGAGCCAAGCACTACCACCACGTAGCATCTGTTATATAACCAGCACTGATTTAGGCCTATCAAATCAGTCTCCTATTTAATTCTCTGTAAGAGAGAGATTAATAACTCCATTTTCCAGATGAAAAAAATAAGGCTCAAAGGTTAAATAACTTGCTAATAAATGGTAGAAGTGAAAATCCAAATTCAAGTCTGCCTGCACCAAAGGCCTTTTACTGCATCACAGTTCTCACAAAACTTTAAGGCTGTGTTAAATCGGGCAATGACAAAGGACGAAAGCTAAAGCGTACTGCCTTACAATTACTCATAATTCTTTAGACTCAGAGGGTACACATCTGAGTGAAAGAAGCTAGACAAGAAAAAAAGGGGTATTCCATAGTCATCCAACATATTTTAGGTTAAATTTAGCCACATGGGTGGGTCCTTCTCTAAGGACCCAATAGTGGGCTCTTTGAGAAGGGGATGGCCAATAGCATGAAGTAGCCGTTCAAGTTATTAAAAATGGTACTACAATTCTTATTTTAGAGGCTTTATTAAATTTACAGATTTGCACGACGTCATTGGCCCCATAATAACCTCTGGATTCACAAGTCATCTCTAATATGCTAAGGGGCTCTTCTATTAATTTCTTTCAAGGAGAGGCTATAAATAAACATGCACCTAAGTAGCCATTGAAGGCCCAGCATCAGTTCCATTCCCATTAGTTTTGGGCCAGCGACCCAGGCCATGTTCTAAGTATATTAACACCAGCTTTCACATCAGCCCAAGAGTCCCTATCTGATAGGGAGGAAAAAACAAGTCATGTGGTGATTTGATGCAAAAAAAACAAGTCCACGTGTTAAGGCACCTCACTGGGTGAGTGCAATATCTGGCCATAGCACAGACTCCATGATTTCCACCAGAAGCAGGTCATCTAACTGGATCCATAGTTAGTAAAAGTAGTTTTAGGCAGGGAATACCTTTAAGTTCAGTAGCCAAGTTCTTGCTTTCAGATCCAATACTATCATCTGCTAGGTTTAACACTGTTGAAAAAGATTGCTGCAGAATATGTCAAACCACCTCCTCTACCATCCCCTACTTTTTTTAAGTGAACTAGAAAGACTGATAGGGAGAAACCACAGGCTTCAGTTTCCAGAGAGCAGTCATGTGTGAAAAGGCATCCTGCAGAACAAAGCACAGACCAACTGAGGTGGACTGTGCCACAGATGTCTGCACTGACAGAATTCCACCACTCTAAAATCAGCACAGGAGACAGGATGAAGCTTTAGAAATCTAACACATGCCTGGATGCTCTCACTTTTGGAGAGGTGGTGAAACTCCTGAGGAAGCCAGGGCTGCTGTTCATCCCTGCATTAGTCATTTAGTAAACCCCATGCTGAGGCCTGTCAGGGCATATTTACTTTGATTTTTCAAATCTCCTTGGGGGCATGGGTGGATGTGTTAAAACATTATGATAAGAATGAAAGAAATCACAATTCTGTATGGTCCAGTAAAAGTGATTCCTTCCCTTTTCTTTTTCCCTTGCACTAAAAAAGAAAAATACATGTGGAAGGAAGGAAAAAAACAGTCATAGAAAGACCTAAATCGGGCTTGAGATATGGGGCAGCATGCTGGCTCTGGTATCATCTGGCCATAAGCACCTTCTTCCAGGCAGGAGCCCATGGGGCCTGCTGTTAAACTAGGTTAGTCATGCAGGATGGCCAGATGCCATTGGGCACTTCCATGGCAACTCGCGGCCCCCCAGGGCTGGCTGTGCACAGCTGACTACCAATTTATCACCCTTGACTGGTCACTTCACACAGCACTGCCTCTCAGGGATGTGACCAGCCCTCTCTAGAACTCATGTTTAAATTTTTAATTCTCCCTTGGGGGGTGGAGTGTGACTTCTATGCATTTATCTTTGTAGGCATGAAAGGGACATTTGGCAGGAAGGATCCTGTATCAACAGTGTTCATTAATTCTGGAAATGATCAAGTCTTCTTACTGTTTTAGAAGCATTATGCCATTCTGATTTGAACATACAAGATAAATCTGTTCACAAAAGTTGGGCAACCCTGGTTTCTAGAGATGGTAAGATGTACAGACACGTATCACAAAGTGACAGAGGCAAAAGGACAAGGGACCTGGGTTCTTACTAGCTCTGCAAGTGACTCTGATTTTTGAAGCCACCTCTGTTAAATTTTTAAATCTTCTGGCCCCTCTGTTTCTATCTTCCTCCAGCCCTATAATCTAACATCCAGGAAACATTTTTCACACACTGGCTATATGGAAGAAAAAAAAAAAAGTCAGCATACTTCAAAACACAAAGTCTTGAAATTAAACTATTTCACTCCTAAATACAAATTAAACATCATGAGAATCAAAATGGCTCTATGTTTGAAGGCAGAATAAATGTTGCTTCAAAGAAGGGAGAATCCCCACGCCCCTTCATGCACATGGAAAAATTTGTAACAGGTTTGCTCACAATAAAAATCACTCAGCTTAATCTTCCAATGTTTTCTTCCAACACCATTCCCATCACCCAACACACAAAATAAATCAGGGACTTAATCCTAAAACATAAAATCTTACAATCCAATTTTACATTTAAAAAAAACTATCAGCCAAGTGAAATGATAAAATATCATTATGTCAGTTGTTTGCCTGGACAAGCCCCCAAGGGATCATCACAATGTAACAACTCTCTACTACTCACTTATGTTTTCCACAGAAGGCTCAGCCTCATGATACTTAGTTTTCTGCTACCCTATTTTGCAAAATTAATTCAATCTTAAAAGAAATGCCCACATAACTTCTTAGCAACTCATTTTCCTCTGAAATACATGAGAATGAAATTTACTTCTTACCCATTATAAACTCTCTTTCTAGGGCTCAGAGCAGTAAAAGTTATTTCAAATTGTGTATCCAAACTTTTTACCTATCTTAAATGCATACTGCAAGTTTTAAACTGAGCCAGACTGTACCCGGGCAAATTTGAATAAAATGTAAGCCACAGCAATTTTAATGAGAGACCTCATGTTAATTTACCTTCCAAAATGAAGCTGCCAGGTATTTCTCCATGCAAGTTAATGTGTAGCAAAGGTCTAAAAGGATATGCACTACCAAAGTCTATCAAGAAGGAGCATGAAATTAGGGTGGAGGTGGTAGTGGTGGTTTAGGGAGCACAGATAAATGAATAATCTGCTTTACACATTTTAACATTTGCACAAATATTCGTTTATTAGTTGTATGGTTAAAAGTTCTTATTAAAATAGCCACATATACATAACACCATCAACCAAGACCAGGGGTAAAGAAATGGTGGAGCATTGCTCACTTGTGCAATAACTCCCATTGGAAACTCTCAAAACTGACTTTTGGGCCTTGCACTGAGTTAGATTGTTACTAAATAGTATTAGTTACAGACCCATCTGCATAAAGCAGAATTTCACTGCCTACAGTGCCTTAGAGAATATATTTCAAGGTTCAAACACCAGCAGCTCTTTTTTTTCTAAACTGGGATACACACTATAACCCATTTTGTTTCTTTTAATAGATCACACAAATGTATTTTGAGAGGCATTTTTAAATCCTACAAATGGAAAAACACAAGAACCTGCCTTCCTTATTAATTGGTTTTAAAACCAATTATAACGAAAGGGAAGAGGGGCAGTGTGTGGATGGGGATATACAGCTCCAAAAGAAAAGTGGGATGAGGGAAAAGGAGACAGACCAGCTAATGTATTCCCATGAGTAATAAATACACCAAGTTCCTTGCTTTCCAAAGGCATTTAAAAAACAAAAACAAAAAAACTAATACTGACTGAGCAAGGCCATCATGCAAATAGAACAATTACGCAAGTCAAGAAATCACTTCTGACCTCAAAGATTTTTACAAGCTATAGATTTGTTTTTAATGTTACTGACAAATTCCACAGTTCTGTTTCTGAGAAGGGTTCCCTAAAATGCTGGCCATACTTGGCTGAAGTCAGTTGAATGGGCATACAGAAATTACTCCCTCATAACGGTAACAGGCTGACTTGAGCCAAATCTGCCACCTGACTAGTTATTTATATCTCCCCCTAGTTATAAAGGTCCCTGGTGATCAGAGCCGCCTCTGACCGCCTGCCCTGTTGGCATTGCTCATCTGGCACCAATCAGAAACATGGGCAGAAGCTGCTGGTTCTTCCCCTGCTAGTCTGGTCTGTACTGGGATCAACTAGTGCTCTGGCCTCCTCTTACCACGCCATTCCTCTTACACACTCACCTGACCATGAAAGACCACATCACATACCTATAAAATAATTAGGCCAGTGAAAGTCTGTCTCATTATAGCCACAAATTTGAAAACTCCTGTGGTCACAAACTAAGAATATAGATAAGCAAGCATAAAGTTTTTTTGTTTTGTTTTGTTTTTAATGCTCGGTTTAATCGACCCCCAACAAAAATGTTTGGGGCAGTAAATCAGTTAAAGCATCCAATATTCAGATAAAATGTTGTGTGGACTTCACTCCTCAGCTGGTGTGTAGGCCCCCAACAGGCTATCCATTTCCACAAAGCTGCCTCACTGATCTTTCTAAAATCATCAATCTGACCTTGTCTTTCACCTTTTTAAAATCTTTTAAAGCCCCCTAATGCCTACAGGATTAAAACTCCTGGTTGGGTTAAAAAGCAACTCCCTTCACCATGTGGAGTTCTGGAAAGCACAGCCCTTCTCTCTGGCAGAGAGAAGAGATAAGGTAAGGGTTCCTACCTTATCTTTCAAAGTCTTCCTCACTATTACTGTCTCTAGTCTGGACTTTCACACTCCCTCTTCATCCCCTAGTGTGAATTATTTCTTCTTCCAGACTACATCTGTTCTTGCATATCTATGTTTACATTCACCAAAATTATGGACTTTGTTTACATTTGCCAAAACTATAGGGACTCTATATGTGTCTACAGATTTTTATTAGATTGTGAGCTCCTGAAGGGCAACGACTATTCTCTGAGGACACTGTACCTAGCACTTAACAAAAAGTGATGCTTAATATCTATCTTTGGTAGAAATAATGATTACATTCAAGCCTAATTCAAGTTCAAACAAATCAGAATTCTGACAGTCTATTTATTATTTGATGACAAAACATGATTCATTGTCTGATACCTAAAACCGATTTTACCAGGTTGTTTTACCCTCAGATGACTCAAACCTAGAAGGAAGTTGACATCACCCTTTCCTAGATTGGCCATGAAAGATGTCTCAGCTAACACCATGTTTATCAGTCAATGTGACAGGGTTTATTCTTCAGTTTACCACACTTATTAGTCATAAAATTCCAAGTGTGTACACACATACACACATACACAAAAACAGAAGGTTTGGGTAACATTTATAGCAAATATACATTTAATTTCAAATCAATAGATTCAGAACAATTTTTAGATGCATCCTGAGACAAGAAGTTCAAACAACAATGCACAAAGAAAAATTTCTTCATGCTGCTAGAAATGCATTGGGAAGAACATAAAAAAACAAGCTCCAGAGACACGGTTTTAAAATGCAAGTAGTTCATTCCACTGTTGAAAGCCCTCCACTGGCTTCCTATAGCATTTAAGATTAAAACCCAGAAACCTGACCTACAAGCTCTCCCCCACCCCATCCCCACCACTCTTAATAGCTATTTCCCAGATACATCATGACCCCTCCTACCTTTCTTCAAATACTAGCCACTGGCTTTATTTTTGTGTCTGGAACAGGTTGGGCTAGGCAGTGCCCAGCAATGCCTGGATGCTCTGCCTCTAAAGCTGAGGACAGCTGGCTCTCTCTTGTCACTAATATCTCAGGTTAATTATCAGTTCCTCACAGAGGTTCTGATCTAAATGGTCATGTCACCCACCAGCAGGAACTTGATAGCACTTTACACTGCTTTATCTGTTTCTATCACTATCTACATTTATGCTGTTTATTCACTTGTCTGTTTAATTATCGTCTGTCACCCCACACTCACACTCAAACCTACAAAGAAGGTAGGGTGGCATAAGGTCAGTCACCTTTTCTCTCTATACCCAACACTAACCCATTAGGCTAAATGAATACTGGCTGAATGGTTGAAATAATTTACCTCTTTTGCATACAGATCCAGGGACTAAAGTAATGTTGCTGTTATTGCTGTTTTTAACATACACTTTGAAATTAACAGAAATAACCATACAGAAATCAAGAGAAAAACAAAACATTTCCAAATTCATCTTCTGTCTCAAGAGACTTCTTAAATGTTCCTAAGGCGATAAAAAGCAACTCTCCTCCCAAGAAATTACTCAGGAGCAAGCTTCAAATGAGTGAGGAACACTCTATAGAACAGCTTAAAAACTATATAAGATTTACCATTCCAAAAGGAAGAGCCCCTCCCAACGACTGAACTTTTAACACACACATTCCAGAAAACCAAGCACCACGTTCAAAAAAGGAGAACCATTTGAAACTGGGCCAATGTACCAAGTACAGCTCCATCCAGAACAAATGCTCAGCATTTAGACTTGCTAACCAACAGCAAAAAGCAACAGGAAAAGGCTTACACCGGTAAAATGAAAGGAAAAGCAATGCCTGTGTATTGATAAGAACAGTGGGGAACAATGGGATAAAAAGAAAACTGGCAAGATGCAATTCATTTATCTAAAGAAGAAAATATTTTAAAAACATTGCTTTTTTAAAGGAGTACATTGGGACCCACCAACACATTTTTTCATTACTGAACAAACCAAAAATTGTAGGGTTCCTCCATTTCCATTCAATGGTGCTCATTCCACTATGGGAGAGTATACTTAAAACTAACCTATCCTCCACCTTCAATTAACACACCACTTCTAGTAGTAGAAACCACTGCCAATTATTTTAAACCTAGTTAAAACAGGCTACTTGTAGACAAACTCATACAGAGGGAGAAACTCTCTACAAATGAAAAAGTTTTTTCGGGCTCTAGCAAACACACAGACATAAAAATACAAAGACTGAAACCCAACCTCAATCACATATTATACAAAACAGACAACAAAATGTGTTCATATACATGTCTTTAAGGAACTATCAGGGTAAGTTTATAACTACAGGCACGTTTTTCTTCACATCTTGGCTTACACTCATCTCTCACTTTGGTTATTTAATTCCACATACCACACTTGTTTCCACAGAAAGAACTTAATGTCATAAAAACTAGAGGCGGTCTCATTATTCTATTCACTTCATTCCACAGACATTTTAAGCAGGAAGAACAGAGAGATTATTATAGGAGAAGAAAGCAGGAAACATGTATAGGTGTTTTATATGGCAACAAGCAACAATTACATGTTTCTAAATATTCTCATTTTCATCATAACCCCAGCTCACCTCCTACGACCCGCTATAATTGGCATCTCCTTAAAACTAAACAGTAAGTCAATGTTTTTCTGGGGAAGTCTATCTTCATTTAACCTCTGCTAAATAGTGTTGTGAGACTTACAAAGTTTGTCAGGATTCTTTGGGCTGGAATTTGGCCTGGCCATCGACATTTATATGCAGAATGTATCATCTTCTCTCTACCACTACTAACAGGAAGTACACATGCATAAAACAATGGGTTTTTATTAAACCTAATAAAACATGTATCTTCTTCAACCCAGAAAACTAGAATTCAAGAGTCCAAGTGATTTAAAAAGAAAAAAAGGTACAATTGAGGATTTTTAGACCAATTTTGTCAAAAATCTTCTTATTCTCAATAAATATCAGCTCTTCTGTATGCTAGACCTAAGGATAAAGGGAAGAAAGATTCCACAATCTAATGGGAGCAACAAAAAAATTCTAAGCGACTGTAGAGAGGTTGATTACAAGTGATATAGCACTAGTGAAGGAAAACCCTCTAAATGGAGGAGACTGGAATGACTTAAGAGCACTGGCATGTGCACCCAGTATTGAAGGATAAGCAGAAGGCTACAACAGAGGAAAGGGCCTCTTGTTTCTGCTAAGAAAGCATTTACATCTCATAGGAGTATCCATTCATCAGGGAGCGCATCTCACCTCCTTCTCCAACTCCAGATTTCTCATAGTCAGGGTCAAAAGAATCCCTGATAATTTCAGGGATTGACAACTTCTTGTGACCACACTCTCAGTTCGGTTGGCCTAGCACCTCAATTATCTTTCAAGGCAGCAATCCCCAGAAAATAGCTTGGGGGCTTTTTTCAACCTTACACAATGATCTCAAATTATTGTGTCACAGAAAACTATCAACTTTAGGAAGTTAGAGTGAGGGTGTCCCTCTTCAGAATACGGACAGACTTAACTATGGCCTCAAGGCTATCACAAAAGCAAAACTGGTCGTTACTCCTGTGCCCTTTTTTCCCTCCTCATTGCCCAAAAGCACGCACTGACTCCATCGGGTGAGCTGCTGGCTCTAGAATGCTACTAGACAAAGTCTGGCCTTACTGCCTAATTCAAATGATTTCACGCTATTTTCACAACTATGTTACCATTCTGTTTGCTGATCCAGCATTCAAAATTCCACGGGTTTTTTTTTTTTTCTTTTTTTTTCAAATAACACCTTTATTCTCCTCCCTGCCCCCATGGCTCCCTCATCTGCTTGTTCGTTGCTTTTGCTCAATGTTTGCTCCTTTTCTGTCTGTTTTTTTCTTTAGGAGGCACCGGAACCAAACCCAGGATGTCCCATGAAGGCAGGTGCTCAACTGCTTGAACCGCATTCGCTTCCCCATGGAGTTTTTTTTTTTTTTTTAAGTGGTAAATTTAAAATGAATATTTAGTTGGACATCCCCACCCTAAACTCTTCCTTAATTTCCTGCCATACTTAGCCCTTACTTACTTCAGGCTTGGAAGTAAAATTAGTTAAAGGAGAAAAAGACTGCCAATGACAAAGCAGGGGGGGGAATTTTTTTAAACTTTCATATTTGAATTAACATTGATTGATGCTTAAATCTCAACCTAAAAATGCATTTGAAAAAAAAAGTTATCAAGCAACAAAATGATGGACTAAGACAAGGGTTGGCAGACTATAGCCTGTGGGCGAAATATGACCCAGGTGCCCAATTTTGTAAGAAAAAATATATATATATTTATTGGAATGCAGCCCTGCCCACTTGTTTACATATTGTCTTTGGCTGCTTTGGTACTATATTATGGTGCAATAAACACCATATAGGCCACAAAGCCTAAAATTTCACATCTAGCTGTTTACAGAAAAGGTTTACCAGACCCTGGACTAGATCCTAAATTATTAAGAAGTCAAAACAAAGGGCAAAGTTCATCTTCAGGTCTTTCATTTTAAAGGAGTAAAGACTGCTGTTGAAATAACTTCTTTTAGAATATATAGCTTTTCATTATTTTCTCTTGTCAACTTTCCTGACTTAAGGGAAAAAGAATAAAATCTCCATTCTTATCTTTAATTACCTAATTTAGATGCTACTTTACCACCCCCCACCCCTGTGCACCCTGAAAGATTAGCATAACGTGGTATGTGGTGGAACATGTACCAACTCACTCACTGCTTGACAATATCTGATGTTTCTAGGATTCAGCTGTCCCATCTACAAAACCATACCTACCCAGTCAATCAACAGCCTCAAAGGTACTATGAAAAGAGTATTGGTGGGAGAGTGGGTATAGCTCAGTGGTTTGAGTGCCTGCTTCCCATATATAAGGTCCCAGGTTCAATCCCCAGCACCTCCTTAAAAAAAGAAAAAGTATTGGTGGAAGTACAGGAGATATGTAAAGCATAAAAACCAGGCCAGTCACTGGTTCAAGCTGCATCTTAAATTTCAAAAAATGTCCTTAATATTTAAATTTTGGATTGAAATAATTTTAGACTGAAATAAATGGAAAGGGACACAAAACAAGAGAGATGTTAAGGAGATGGCAGAGCAGAACATTAGGAAAAGCCCTGGGATTAAAAACTCCCAAAATACAGTGAGTCCATCCAACTTCCCTGAGCTATCTTCTCCAGCAGCAGGGCGTGGTTTTTGGAAAATATGAAAAATTGAGCCAGAGGCTGTTAAAGGTCAGAACTTACTGTTCCTCAAATGTTCTGGTTCTTTAGAAGACAGATGGGAAACGGCATCACTAGATTTTGAATACCTTTATTTAAATGAAAAGTCGTCAGGTTGAGAATATAAGGAAACAGGTTGACTGCCTTCATAAAATGAAAACCTCAATCTTCAAATGGAGACAGAGTGAACTTCTACATACTTTTCTACTCCTTCAAATTTAAAATCTCCTAGGGGATCTCTCACTGATTACCCTCACTCTGCCCTCAGGGAGACATTGCTTTCTTTGTAATTCTGGCCCAGTCACAGACTTTCAACTATTCCTGTACAATAAAATCGTTTGATAAAGGCTGAAATATTTGCATCAGATATTACCAAAAACTGGAGGATAGCAGAATAGAGATAAAAACAGGTAACATGCAACCAGATAATTCGACTGACAAATTGTAACTTGCCCTTCATTGGCCTGGAGATCTCTGTTCATCTGTAAATCCACCAACCAGTTACCTGGCTCACAATTATCCTAGTTAGCCTTCCTCTAATCAATGCACTCGAAGTAGCAGGTGGTTAGTTACATTCTTCCACTTGGATGTTACTGTTACCCCAAAATGGGAAGGTCATAAAGCATAGGCAGGGGTCTCTATTCCCCACAAAGTGTCTTCACTATCGAAGAGCTAGTTCCAAAAAAATTATCTTTAATGATTTTAGAGTCAGACTCAGGGCTCAATGCACTCTCTAAAGAGGGCTTTAGATAAGGCAGTCACTATGTCCCTAATCATAGACACAATTTTAGGTGAGAGTCACACGAAGAGTCATTTTTTAAATATATAATGTTCAGAATGTCTTAAGAGGTTCAAAAATTCCAGAAACACAATAAAGCAGTCTAGAAGAAATCTAAGCAAGAGACAACCTATGTAAAGAAAAATGCACCTTAATTCAAGGATTTTGGGCAAAGACTTCAAGAAATTACCTAAATATTTTTTACAAAATGAGCTATTATCAAGCACGTATGTTTTGTTTTTTTAATAGAAATGACACCTTGAGAGGAAGAAAAATAAAATACACATATATGTGTTATTCATCTTTAACCATCCTCCCCCCGCCTCACCCCCACACCCCAAAAAACTCCAAAACCCAAGAACAGTTCCATATCTTAAGGTTTGGGTTACAGAGATGTATTGCATTCTCAAATCCTATCAGTGGTACATCTAAGCTGTGTGCCATTCACTGCATATAAAAAGGGGAAAAAGAATTGTAAATAAATATAGAACTTTAGTTTGATATACAAGCTGTATTGGGAAAGCATATTGATATCTGCAACTTACACAATAAACATAAAAAAACAAAACAGTGATGGATGGATCCAGCAATGAAGAGATGCTCTATCATAAAATATATGATAAAGAAAGTATGGTAAATTGTTAGTGGTATAATCTGGGAATAAGGCTGCTTTCTGTAAAATTCTTTCAACTTTTCTGAAATTTTTCAAAATAAAGCATTAGAAAAAATAACCACAAGAACAAACTAGTATTATATGGCACAGCACCAGAGTAGGATCTAAGAGGCTGACACAGCTTTCCTTCAGACTCCCCTCTGGGATATCTAGAGGTTTCTCATTAAATCTCAAATTTTATTAGAAAGGAGTAATTTGATAGCAAAATTTATCAAATAGAACAGTCGATCTTTGGAAGGAAAGGAACTAAGGATCGGTCCTGATCATGCGAGACACGTGACTACAATAGCTCTGTGCAGAAATGAAAACATCCAGAGAGTGGGTATGCTGCATCTGTGTGTGCTGTGCACACTTAGCAAAACCAGAAACCCTACTTAGCTCCCTCAAAATCTTGACCTGGCTTCTGCCTTTTGCTCTTTTGGGAAACTACAAGTGATCCAGTAGAGACACATAAGTAAATATGCGAGAGTAAATTTCAAAGACTCCCATCTGGAACGTTTCAGGACTATCTCCTTAGCAGCCACTGTGAAGATGTAATTCACCTTTACTCCCCCCCCTCTTAATCTTCATCCTTTTAAAAATGGTTGCTTTTCTCTACTTGGGAACTAGGTTGTTGGTAAGGTTTCAGAAAATTAATCTTTTCTGATTCTTGTCCTATTTCTTCATATTTCAAAGAATTTTTCCTGCAAGTTTTTCCCTACAAAATTACCAAGCCATAAAGTTTTGAACTTTAAGGGCTGATAATTTGGTTCTATTTTACCTAGTTTGGGTTACATGTGACATATAAAACACAAAAGGCCAGATTTTAAAAATGCATTTTATACAAGTAAATCTAATACAATAATTGGTTACCTTCTACACACGAATCACTCTCCCTCCTTGCTTCCTCCCTTGAGCTCTACAATATGCTGCTGTGAACCACCTCTCCCCTGCCAGCTAAGTTGAGGCACCATGACTCACAGAATTCCTTTCTTGTTCCTTTAGGCTTCTGGCCTTAATTCCCTGCTAAAGAGTCCTCCTCACCTCTGACCCTTCTTCTATCACCCCATTACAGAACAACTGGATGGTCACTCAGGATTCCCAAGTGGAGACAACAGTTTGCCAGTCTCTCACCTCAGCTTTGCAGGATTTGGAGAAGGCACAGGGGAAACTGGGCAACATACAACAAGACAGAACACTCTGGTTATCAGCATATTGAGCTGGTTGAAAGCATAGTCTCTAAAATTAACGAAGGTACAGTGTGAACTGTGGTCTATGGTTGGTGGCAAGGCTCCAGGATGTGTAAGTTCATTGAGGGTGGTGGGCCACACTGTGGGAGATGTTTGTGTGGGATGTGATGGGAGGTGTGGGAGGTGGGCAACATGGGAATCCCAGTGGGTTCCGAGTAATATTTTGGGTAATCTAAGCACCTCCTAAAATATATGTATATATATATATAAACAACATTTTTGTAAGCAAATACACATATACGCATATATATTTATATATCATTTTGCAAATGTTTGTATGTATTGTGTGAATTTTGATTTTTACCCATAATAAAAAAAAAAAACTGCAAAAAAAAATAAAAAAATAAAAAAATAAAAATAAAAAAAATAATAATAATAAAATTAATGAAGGTATCAAACTTGAGTTCTGCCAGTTCCTTAGCTGTGGTACTTTGAGCAAATCATTTAATCTCTCTGAGCCTCAGTTAGCACAACCATTAAAAGGTGTTGATGGTGATAATAGTACCAATTCCACAGGCTTAATATAAGGATTAAATGAGCTACCGTTAAAGGGCATAGTACAACAGAAGCCACTCAGGGCATTAGAAAGTTTGAAAATGTCTCCTAGCACACTAATACACAGTGTTAAAAGGGAAACCTGTGTGTATGTGGGGGGCACATGGAAACTCTGTACTTTCTGCATGATTTTTAAAATAAATCTACAATGGCTCTAATAAACAAAATTTAAAAAGAAAAAAAATTACCCACCCCTACCCCCCAATGCCTTCAAGCCTTAAAGGGGATATTATGCTCTTTATCCACCCCACTCGGGTCAGGTCTTAGGTTTTCCAATTTCACAGCTTTTGCTTCATCTATCCATTCCGCCTCCATCCAAGACTTTGCCCACCCCACATCCCCTTTGCTTAAGCAAATCCTTTCCACACTACCACACTCAGAAGTGTTTCTTCATCTTCTGAACTTCCATGAGTGTCCTATTATTCATTTAGCAGTGAAGTCTGACCACTTTTCCCTTTCCCATATAGTTGGCTTCCCCATACAGTACCTAACAGTGTCTCGCACATAACTGTGTCTTAAATACAGGGTAAGTAACTAATATCTGAAGCCAGCACAGGTTTAGTTGGAATCTGATTACAATGCATAGACATGCTCTGAAGCACAACTATCCCCATACATATGAACTAGGGGGAACATACAGAGCAAGGTTTCTCAAACACGGCACTACTGATATTTTAAACCAGGTAATTCTTTGTGGTAGGACTATCCTGTGCATTATAGGATGTTTAGCAGCATCCCTGGCCTCTACTAGATGATGATAGCACACTTCCCTCCAGTTGTGACAATTAAATATGTCTCCAGACTTTGCCAAATATCCCCTTGGGGGGTAAAATCCTCTCCCACACCCATTGAGAACCACCACTGTAGAGAATGAGAAATATCCCCAGAGTCACTGAGTTGCTTTTCTACTGGGATAACAGCCACCAAAATAGTTCATGATAGAAAGAATGGACATAGGAAATCCCAATAGCTACAACTGTGGCAGGCACCTTCAAAATTCTGTCACTGCTGGCTATGGCCAAAGGGATAAATAGCAAGTTCTCTAAGCCTTTATTTTCTTCTTCTATAAAATGGGGGTGATAATAATAGTACCAAAGGCTTCCGGTTTGGGTAAGAATTAAATTAACTAATGCATACATAGTGCTTAGGCCAGTGCCTGGCACATGGTATGTGTTCAATCACTGAGCTGTTAACTAACAAACATACACAGCTAGAGTCCAAGTACTGGCAAAGTGGCAAAGGCTTTGGTTCCTCCTTCCCCTTCTTTCTGTGCTTCTCCCAAGGAGAAAGGTAATTCAATTCTAAACACAACACAACAGTCCCCAGAAGCGACAGCAAATGGACAGGATCAAAGAACAGCTGAAAAAAAGAGAATTTACATTAGGCATGTTAGGTGTGGTGTCCCACAGCAGAGGTAAAGGGATGCATGCATTTTATACTAAAAAGGAAGAGGCAGAAGCACATCTGTTTCATTCTGAAGTCAGTTTCTTCTAAGGAAGGAGGATCCTAAAGGAGGAGGAGGAGCAAAGGGGACTTCACACCTTTTATTCAAGATGGTTCTACCACATACCTCTCCCTTCTCCATGATTACAGGAGTTCTGAGTTACAAATATCCCACGGCTACAAAGAGTGGCATCTTCTCTCTTCAAATTCCCTATCTGTAACCAAGTTGTGGAGAAAGGCACTACCCAGTGACCAGCATTAGAAACCTCACATTCCTTCCATACATTTCTTTACCCTGAGAGGAATTTTATATATACCATGTCTATTAGTCAGCCAAAGGGGGGCTGATGCAAAGTGCCAGAAATTTTTTGGCTTTTATAAAGAGTATTTACTTGGAGTAAAAGCTTACACGGGAAGCGGCTGTGGCTCAATCAGTAGGGCTCCCGTTTATCATATGGGAGGCCCCGGGTTCGGTTCCAGGGGCCTCCTGGTGAAGGCAAGCCCGCCTGCACGGCGTGGTTAGCTGACCCAGCGAGCACAAGCAGCAAGGGGGGGAATAAATGAATAAATAAATAAAATCTTAAAAAAAAAAAAAAAAAGCTTACAGTTACAAGGTCCTAAAGAGTGCAACTCAAGGTACCATAAGGTAGCAGTACTTCCTCACCCGAAGTCTGCTGCCACATATTGAAGCAAGATGGCAGGTGATGTCTCTTAAGGCTCCGTGGTCTCAGCTCTTTCTGATCTCAGCTGTGTAGGCTGAAGGGCTCATTTCTTTCCGGGCTCAGCTGCTCTGCCCTCTTCACAAGGTCAGTTGTAAACTATCAGCCAAATGGCTCATCTCTCTTCCTGGGGCCGCAGGATCCTTTTCCCTGTCTAAAGACCTACCTTCTTCTTTTCTGGCATGTCTGCTTCTTCTGTGTTCTTGATTAAGCATCCGTTTATATCCTCCACCAAGGGGGTGGGAACTCAACCCTGCATGCCCTAACAACGTAGTCATATCAAAGCCCTAATCTTAGCATAATTAAATCAAAGGCATCTCAGCTGAATCAAATACAGTCAAAGGGTATCATGCCCAGATATGTTTACAATCTCTCTTTTTGGAATTCATAAATAATCTCAAACTGTCATACCTCATTTCCCTACTCTCATCACCTTTTCTGTTTCACAGTCACAGTTCAGTTCAGAGAAAGACAGAAAGACACACACACACACGCACACATTCTGTTTTCTCTGTCCTTCCTTTCTTTGTTCCATTAGTAAGCCAAGGAGCACCGACCATGGGGATAAATGTATGAAGAACCAAAGAGACTGTGACATTGGTCAAGTTATCTCCATAAGCCTCAATTTCCTCATTTGTACAATGGGGGTTTATAATCACAGCCTTGTTGGTTAAATGAAATCAAATACACAAAGTTCCTGACTCAGGGTCCACAGCACATAACATAATATGCTCAAAAAATGATTACTATTATATACCAAAATTATATGTAAAACGCTCTGCCCTTCAAAGTGCCCAGAATCCATTTTTCTGTATTCTCCAATGAAATCTCAAGATCCCGTCCATCCCTCCTCCTTAAATATAGGATAAACCCTCTTATTCATGCATGGTTTTTATGTTTTGTTTCATCAATTACACTGTTTTCCATTATTGTTCCAAATGTTTGACGTTTTGGCCCTATAAGTGAGAAAACATAATGGGTTCAGTCTAGGGCCTAACCTCCATCTTCTGCAAAATAATTTTGATGCTATGTACACATTTTTATAAGAAAAGCAGCAAATTGGAAACATCTAAATTCTATTTTTAATACTTTAAAAATTCCCAACACCTACTGAAATAACCACAACTCTGATCAGATTGACTGTGAAAACATTTTTGAGTTAAAACAAAAAAATTCGCTCAAACAGAATAATTTCAGTGGCTCTTTAGTCCTTCAGTTTGGGTACAAATTTTAGAGGAAGTCTACAAAAATATAAGCATCCTGATGTTCTATTCCCTATAATGGAATTTAAATATGTAACTTAAGCATGAACTAGGTTAAAATCTATAGAGTTAAAGACAATTGTTACAAATCTGTTCATTTCCTTGTCAGTTCTAAAATGAGACAGGTAACAACAACAACAAAAAAAATACAAGTTTTCACCAGCTAATATTATACTAACATTTTAAAGCACAGTTTAAAAAATAAATGATTTCAGTCTGCATGTATTAAGGAAATGTTTGGGTTCTGCATGAGTATGCATATCACAGCTGCACTTGTGGGCAGAAAAGGAAAACATCCTAAAAATCCAAAAGGTGCCCTCATTTATTAGGAGCTTGTGGATTATACTAGTTCTTCAACTCTGACAATCTTTTAAATAAATATAAATGAGTGAAGCTCATAAATATGATAATCAGTGTAGTTCCCGTCACCAAGGTCACGAACAGACTGTGACATCTATGAAACTTGAGTGTCAGTGTGTTAATATCTCTGTAACCACCTTGGCTCCTAGCATAATGTATAAAAGTAACATCTTACTATATCCAATATTAAGTGGTCTTTTTAGCCTTTTAAAAATATATATTTAGCATGGCATTTCTATGCATAAAGATCTAAAAGCCTTGTGTGTTCTCTTTGAATTGAACACAACAGCCCGAAGTAATCCCAACCTCATCTTTTCTTCTCCCCTAGATGTTAACTAAATCACTTATCAAACAAAGAAAAACTGAACTATATGCAAATATTTCATATATAAAGAAAAAGTTTAAAGGGAGCAAACACAAAATGTTTAATTGCTCAAGTTCTTGAGCTTAAGGAAGACTTTTCTCTTTATTTTACATTACAATTAACACTAATATAGAATTGCTTTTGGTTTAATGAATCATAAAAAGATTTTTAAGAACCTAAGGGGCTGGAGCCGATGTAGCTCAAGTGGTTGAGTGCCTGCTTCCCACGTACAGGGTCCCGGGTTTCATTCCCAGTACTTCATAAAAACAAAAACAAACAACAAACAAACAAATGAAAAAACTAACTCAGGGGAGCCAGTGTATCTCAGTGGTTGAGCACCGGCTTCCCAAATGCAAGGTCCCAGGTTCAAACCTGGGCCCTGGTACCACACACACACACACACACACCTAAATTACATATTTTATAGTCAAACCAGCAGCAAGCCAGAATGGTTAAATAAAAGTCCGCTAGAAAGTGAGGTATACATGGAAGAAAAACGAGAAAGGAGAATGAAAAAAAAAAAAAAAAAAAAAAAGTGATGTATTATCCACAGCAATGCAGAGACTGCAAAATGCTCTTTCTGCCTTTATCTGGATGTAAATCACCCACAGAAATATGACTACACTCTTGGACAGCTATGATTATTTAATATCATAAATAATATTCATTTATGACAAGAACAAATGTGCATTTTCACTTCGTACTGGAGAAACTGAGGCAAACAGGATTTCTGATGTCTCCAAGATAAATGAGTGGTGTCTGACTAGTGATTCAGGAGTCCCTGGCACTCTTACTTGCTCTTTCCACTCCATGAAAAACTACAAAGAGCTCAGTTATTCTGTTTAAAACTTTTAAAAGTCTGAAAAACAGGATGAGGTTTTAAAATTTTGTTAGGAAGTCATCCTATTAAACAGCCACTAGTTATTTGACGAAATATTCAAGTTCATCTGAAAAAATATACATGAGAAAATATCCATGAAAAGTCTGAAAGCACAAACAGAAGAGTAAAAAAGGAGAGAGACTGGCTCTAGCACATATTAAAATGTATTCCAAAGGTACAGTAGTTGACTTTGATGACGGTTCTTAAGTAGAGAGTGCACAACTAGTTTTGTGGGAAGGGGAAGAGTTCTGGATTCCTACCCTCACTGCTTCACCCAAAACAAGATCCACATGGGTAAAAGATTTAAAGATAAACATCTTTAAATATATATATATGTGTATTGCCTATACTCAAAGGTATCTTCTGGAAGAATACATTAGAAACTAATAATTCCAAAGGGCCAGTTTAAAATGAGGACAACAATCATAAATATCTATGCATCAAAGTGCATTACATCAACATCCATAAAGCAAAAACTTCAGAAGATACTGGAGAAATTGTATGATATGTTATTCAGCTCTCAAGCAATGACAGATAAAATGGACAAAAATAAGAATATAGAAGTAATGTAAGGTTGGTCTAATTTTTAAACCCACATTTAAATCTGGATTCTGAAAATAAATCTTTTTATGAGTTCATGAAGCATTCATAACAACTAAATACTTCTATTTAAATAACTGTAAAACATAGGTACAAAAGAGATGAGATGACAGTGAATATAGGATCCTTGAAGCAACTTCATTTCATCAAGTACAGTTGTGATACATGCAAAGTGCAATAAGAACTTTCAGTTCCTATAGTAGTTTGTTGTGATCACACTTTTCAAGGAGCCACAGAATCCCTTGAGAAAAAGGTACTTACAACATCTGTCATTTCCTAAAATATCCAAGGTAAAAGATTATCTATTTTCCATTTCTAAATATACTAAAAGAATACCACCTTCTGTGTTTTCATATTTAATAATCCTCAAAGTGAAGTTCATTCCTAGACTTAGCTTAAACCTCTTAGCATATATAATTTCTCTCTTCAAGATCTATTCCTGGCAAAAATGGAGAGACTTTCACCCCACTTCCTATAATAGTTATTATTAAAGATTGTTTTGATTGTTTAGCCAGGCTAAACAGCCCCCTTACTGTCTAAATCGTCACTTCCTTATGACTATACTCACTGAGTTGGAGTTTTCTAATTCTACCACATCTCCTATTTGAGGGCTTCCAACAAAGAAAAATGTCTCAAAATCCTTTTCATCACTTGTTTAAAATGTTTATATTTATGCACCAATTAAGGCTAACTTTTAGAAACTAGAGTCTCCGTTTTAAAGTTCAAGCTATGTTTTTATGGCACTCATTTTGCCTTCATCAAAGTCAAAATGTCAAACAACAGGGCTGTGTTTTCATAGAATTATAACCCACAAAAACAATCAAAATTTTATTTTGAGAAACTGCCAGATGATGGCTATTTCCTAAAACAGGATTTGCCCTGTTTTAAAATGCTGTACTTCCTACCATCATCAGTTGTCATTTTCCACGTTCATTCTGAAGAGACAATTAAATATTTTTCTCCACCTCAGGTCACCTTCCTCAGAGGTCTTCACGGCCCATCTGAGAGCAAGTTCCCCGTACCCCAATGTTTTCTGCCTTGGCACCCTGTTTGATTTTTTGGTTTTTTTTTGTTTGTTTTGTTTTGTTTTAATATCATAGTACTTACCACAGTTTGCAATTGTTTTATTTTCCAGTTTATTTACTATATTCTGTCTGTCTCCCGAAACAATTTGTGAGCTTCCAGTGGGGAGGGAGAGATCATGCCTGTCTTAAGCCTTGCACAGTGACTGGCTCTAAGTCAGCAATGAAGCATTCATCAGTAAACTATATAGATAACTAAAATGAAGCCCACTGTTAACGACTGTAAATTAGGCACAGCCATAAAGCTGTTAATACTGATATAATCTTTAAGTAGTTAAATCACTTTAATATCCAAAGCAGTGAATTCCAATAACATGCCATAATGCACTGGAAGCCCCAAAATTGAAAGCACATTGGGCAGACTCATATCAGGCAGAGATGAAGGAGACATCTTCTAACCAGTGCCTCACAGCTGTTTTTTTTTTTTTTTTTTTACAAGGACAGCAAAGGAGTGTTGAAAAGATGTTTAGCTTTCACTACCATCACACATATACCTAAAGATATTTTCAGAGCATTTCATGCAATATTTCTGTTTGTAAAACAGACCTATCTTTTGCTGAAGTTTGGCACACAACACCCAGTCAAGGGCATGTGGTCCCCACCTTCCTATGGCAGGGCCCAAGTTTTAACGATAATTTCCAGAAGCTTCAATTAGATAACCAATCTTTGCATGTGAGGCTCTAGTGGATGAGAAAAGCTAAGTTTTGCCTGAATATTTTTATTAAAAAGCACACAGAAAGAGTAATTTCTAGGACTATTTTACAGTGATGAAATAAAGGATTTGTATTTAATAATATACTTATTTCTAGTATTTGAGAGGTTTATGAGTTGTGGGCTGGAAGTTTTGACAACAATTAGCATGCCTTGGTAGTTTTTTGTTTTTAAAGATTTATTGTATATATATCCCTTCTCTGCGCTCCCCTCCTTCCCCCCCACTGTTTTGCACTCCCTGTCTGCTCTGTTCGTTTTTAGGTTTTTGGGTTTTTTTTGTTAGGAGGCACTGGGAACCAAACCCAGGACCTCCCATGTGGGAGAGAGGTACCCAATTGCTTGAACCACCTCCGCTCCCTGATTGTTGTATCTCTCATTATGTTTCCTTGCTGTGTCTCTTCGTTGCATCATCTCGCTGCATCACCTTGTTGCATCAGCTCACAGCGCCAGCCTGTCACTCATCAGCTCGCTGTCTTGCTCATCTTCTTTAGAGGCACCAGGAACCAAACCCAGGACCTTCCACACAGCAGGCGGGCACCCAGCTGCTTGAGCTACATCTGCTTCCCACCTTAGTACTTTAAACTTAATTTTTTCTTATTTCCTTGATGAGTTTCTTGATCAAAAGGTCCAAATTAAGAAATACTATAAATGATTTTCCAAGAGAAAAATGAGTTGGGTTTTTAAATATAAATTTAAAACACACAGATTTTTAACAAGCAAATGCAAAATATATCAGTTTTCAGAACCATAACTTTCATAGTCCAATTGACACTGAAGATAGCAAATACACTGCTTAAGAAATTAACTGAATTAGTTCAGTTTAAATTTGCATTAGGGTGGGCATATAGTTTGGAAAACAATTTAGCACTTTTTAAAAAGTTAAACATAAAACTATCATTTGATACAGTGATTTCATTCCTAGATATCTAACCAAGAAAAAGGAAAACATATGATCACACAAAGACTTGCGTGTGAATATTCATAGCAGCATTATTCATTATTGCCAAACCAACCTGTCCATTACATCCATACAATGAAATGCTATTGAGCAATTAAAAAGATAGAGATACTGATACATGCTACTACTCCACGGATGAACCTCCAAAACATTATGCAGACACAAGAAACCTAAGAAACACTAAGAAACCTAAGAGAGACTAAAAAGGAGTGTAGCTTCTAATCCACTGTTAATTTTAAAATAATGGATAATACCAATACCTTATGAGTGTCACCACAGACTATGGGTAATCTCAGGACGAAAAAGTTTTATTCTATGCTTATAAAAACGGCATGATTTTCTAAAAGCCTACAAGTTAAACTCAGCATAACATAAACCTAACGATAACTTTGTTCTTAGAGAAACATGACATAAAATAAGAAAAATATGAAGGCCTTTTTCTTGTTGTTTGTTTTGGTAAGAATAGGCCCCTGTCATAAGGATAAAAACAAAAACTCCACACTATGAGCAATGATTAGGAAATATCACATTCAGTCTTTTATAACTGCCAACCTAGGATTTTTTCATCTTCTGGGCACAGTTCCCATTTTAAAACAAAAACCAAGTTTAATTAGTATACTTTGAATTTTACAAAAACCAAGTGACATGACACATAGAGGACACTAATCTGTTTATTCTTTCCAACGTTTTCAGGTAGCAGAAACTTTTCAAACAAATGTAACATATTTTATCTCATTCTTCCCTTTTACTGTGTTAATGTAAGTGTTCCTATTTTTTTCCGTGTGGTACAAAGTTTATATTTACACAGCTCTTTTTTTAAAATGAAGAGTTAGCATAAGTGTGGTCGGTTTAAAAGAGGGTGAGAGAGGGAAGAAGAGATGAGCACTACGAAAGAATAGGAAAACATAATCCCTAAAGTATAATTGCTATGCCAAAGTTACTTGAAAACATATAAACTGACAAGACTTTAGCTATGTTACCATCCAGAACTTTGTACCAATAGGCATGCTTTTTTTTTTTTTAACCAATTAAAAAACTATTTAAAACCCAGTATATAAAATCAGTGAGATGTTGTTTTCCTTAAAACAAAAAACAAAAAAAAAAAAACAACCACAAAAAAACCACATACCATCATGCATTCAAATTATCAGTGTTCTGTTAGCTCGAAGCTACCAATTTACTAGATGGGCCATCTCACTTAAAAGTGTCCACTATAAAATGTTCATTTGTCAATTAGGAGGAAGAAATAAGTAATTTCTGCAAAGCTGGGTAAGGAACAGTTCCCACATGTTTGCACAAAACAATGGGGACTGGTTAAGTTTATACCACTTTCCATAAATTCACCTAGAGTAAATCTGATACACCTGTATTTTTAAAGCAAAGAGAATGAGGGGCAGGAGGGAAAAGCAATTTAACAAGTTATCCAGACACACATTATCCAAGATGAAAGTCCTGTGATAATCTCAAGTCTGTCATGACCACAGAAACATATGCACCAAATCAAAATTTAATTACACTGCACAACACAGTTTGGGAGTTGTGCTTCATATTTTATGGACTGCTCTGCTTTTGACAGGACAGTTTCCTGAAGGAAAGTTCCAAGAATTGAAATGTTACAACACCGGCATACCAGAAAGTGTTTCCTGATTTTGTTACAGGAAGTGACATCTATTATAATTAACATTTACTTCGCAGGAGTCCCATTTAAAATTTCTTGTTGAACATTATTTGTTCAACAATAGTACACCTAGGCAATGCTTTTGTTAAAAACCACCACCACCAAAAAACCACTTTCATATCAGTATCATAAGGCTTAAACATAATCGACCAATTCACAGTTGTTAAAATTTCCCTGGGAAGGAAAACAACTGCCACCTGATAAACTGGGGTGTGGCTAGTGGGGAGAGAGTACTGTTGAGTTTGGGGAGGGAGCCCACAGGGAGTAGGAAGGAGTAAATTAAATATCTAGGGTCCTTGAGAAGAAACAATCCTTGGGAAAGTGCTGCATGATCAAACACTTGGAGTTACTTCTTGATACGTTTTGGAACTAAAAGTTAACTTTTCTTTCCAAGTAATCAACTTACCATATATGCAACCTTTTATTTTTATTTTGTGAACATAGGTACATCTGGGCATTTCAACTAAAAGTATGTAGAAACATTTATGAAGGTAAATATCTGCCTCCTCCACCAACCTCCCAGCTGATTCAATAGGAGGGAAAACAACATGTGTATATAAGAGCATATATTATATCAAAACTTAATATTTTATATATCATATAAACTGTACACGACACAGTTTATATGATATTCATATACACACACACCCCCCCCACTTTACCAAGCATGGCCCCTGGGCCTCTCGCCTCAGAGACTGCAGGCTCCGCCCTGGACCTGCCCAATCAGAATCTCTTTGGGAGGAAGGGAGCCAAAATTTGCATGTTAACAAGCGGTCACGGTAATTGTGTCTAATTAAGTTTGAGAACCCTGAACCTAATATGACATTACTCCTAAGATATTCTTTTACTTTCATTTGTTTTCTTGCCAGTCTAGCAGTAGGCAATACTGAAAATAAGGCAATATCCTTCCGGGTAAAATAAAGGCAAGCAAGTGACTCAAGTCACAACTTAAACTGTCCCCAGCCTACCCAAACACAGGATCACGTGGCTTACAAGTTTCCAAGCATTCATCATATGAGCCATTAAGGAAGAAAGCAATTCTTGGTACTTTTTAGACTGTGGTTAAACATTAGGTGCCCTTTGGAAATATAATATCTAATACCAAAGTGAAGACAATTTAGCTGTCCATAGACATAAAATATATTTTCCCTCCTGTTTGCTTCAGTTCCTTTAGACAAGACAATGTCACCACTGGGATTCCCTCTTAATATATTAAATTTAACACCAAATGACTGCTTTGAGTAACAGCCTTAAGAATCTGACAATTCATTTCTAGTTAAATTAAAAACAAAGCCAATAAAACAACAGAAGAAAACAACAGAACTTCATCACAGAACAAGGCTTTCAGGCCATCAGGTTAAGCTTTAACTCACTGTGGATAGACAAGAAAAAGGAAACGTTTGCACAAGGGGAGGGTTGCCAACACTGATCACTGCCAAGACACAAAAAGTCAGCACTTGGATGGTTTTAAAGTTCATCTTTACTTTTAGGTGTCGAGGGCATTAACACCAAAACTTAGAAATCTTTTATGTTTTCCACTGGAGTTCTAAATTTTAACTTAATCTGATACATTTATATTTGAGCAAAACCTTACTGGACCTTCTATCTGCTGTGTATTACCTTGAGCCAATGAATATACACGTTATAGTCATAATAAAATGAATTAAGAACAAGACACTGAAGCAGAGCTAAAATACTACCACTTCAGCTTTTCCCAAAACTTTTTTCACTTAAATAAAAAAGATAAGTAATCATTTCAGCTGTAAAAGAAGTTATGCACCCATCTTTTACCAATAAAATGTAACTGAACCACAAAAAAGAAATTGTGATACCCAAGCTCACGATGCTTGTATTTCTGAGCCAAGAAACTTTGTCCTAAAGGTGCAAACTGAAATTCCAAGTAATAATCAGAATGTAATGATGCCTGCAGTCCCTTACCATAACTCATAAAGAATAATATGTTGGAATTATTAGAATATGCTTACTTGCCAATCTTGGAAAAGAAAGGAAAGGGACAGTTTGCTAATAGAAAACAAAGTTCTTCTATTTAGAAGTAATGACGAATATTATACCTCAAAGCAGTAGTGAAACTAATTAGCTTTATATCCTACATAGATTTGGATGCTTAAAACAAAATTACAGGACCAGGATGCCAGAGATTTCTCTCCTATTAATGGTTAAAACACTATCTTTCATTACTGAGTAACTTTGAAATTTAAATTTTTTTAAATGCAGGATTCATTCCTATTTTCAAAATAATATAATGCCAGCTATTGAATAATAATTTTTCCTGGTATGATATAGAGTGCCCTAAATCTCTCATGATATCCCTTAACTAATTTGAAAAAGGGCACCCCTACAAAACAGCTGACTGAAAAAAAATGACTCATTCATCCTTCAGTCTTTATCACGGAGGAAGCGCGCTAGGCTGTGAGTCAGGAAGCTCAGCTGGGCTCTCAGGATGAAACAGAAGGAAATCACTTAGGAGACCTGTCTGTGTTTCTCTTCTGTCAAGGACACAGTTTACAATGGTGTCATAAAGGAAAAAAATGAGGACATTCGCTGGGTTGAAATGCTGCATAAATTATTCCCTTCTTGAAATCATTTCCTTGAACTGTACTTTCCAAAATGCCATAGCATTCTTTGATATTTATTCATATTTAATCAGAGCTTCTTTGTCTTCATGAATTTCTCCCAAGGTAATCAGTAGCTCATAAGGAGTAGGAGCCGAGAACAGGTGCACCACTGGTTCTATACCAGTTTCAGAGCAGTGCTGCACTGGAAAAGTCTCCCTGACGAGAGTCAGAGATCCACCAGAAACTGGCTTTATGATAATCTTGGGAACAATCTGACTTTGCCTCTTAATAGATTTTTTTTTAAGCTTCATTAACATTAACTTCAGTCAAACTCAAAAGAAAAAAACTGTGGGAGAGTTGACTAAAAGTAATTTCCTTTTGCAGTTTGTCTGAAAGTGCTTTCTTCTGCAAGTCTCCTAAAGAAGTAAATTCAATTCTCCCACCCCCAGCCATGCTTCCCCTATCCCATGGGGCAAGGGGTGGGGTGGGGGTCTTCTCAGGTAGCTCATGGCGCTTTTCTAACTGGTTAATCCCTGATAGTAGTCGAAGGTATATATTCCCTTCTAGAATTCAGGAATTGCTTCAATGAGGGAGCTATTGGAGTTGGAAATCTGACAAAAGATCTTTAATTTTTAAAACCTAGGCAATTCACATTTTACTCAATAAATGTGTTCTACGAGACGAAACTAACCAGAAAAACAAAACAAAATTAATCAATGTCCTACTTTTAGGTTTTAGAATGAGATAGAGGAATACATAACCATAATGTATAAAACTTCAAAGACCAAGAAATATTTACATAGTCCTTCTCCCATTCAAAATACTTCTGGTCTTATACAGGAAACTAAAAAGTGTAAGATAATATCTTACCTTAAGGAGCTGATTATAGAAAAGGGAATACACAGCCTACTTCCATGAAAAATTAGTCATACACCACCCATATCAAATCAAGAATGACATTACCTGAAAGCAAGGCCAAATAATGAGGGAAAAGTGCCATGATCAGCTCTTATATTCAACTATCAGTGCTACAAAATCCAGTTTCATCTATGTTCCTAACTTCTGCTATTAAATCATGAAATTCTTTAAACTACACACAATGAAACCACTGTGGTTTGAACAAACAGCTGCAGGTCTTTAGGTCCAATGAGTCCAACAATCTAAATTAATTGTTTCAAGAGTAAACAAATACTGTGTGGCACATGGGCAAGATTTTACTACCCTAGATGCTTCAGTTTCTCTCTGCACTACTCAGGGAACCTTGGCCTAGCTTTGGGTTTTCCCTGAAATCCAAAAATATCTGGACTTGTCTCTCCATTTAGTCTCTCTTCTTATCTCAAAGATTACCTATTCTCCCATAAAGAACATGTTGCAAGAAGCTTGGACTACCATTCCAGGTGTTACTTGAAGAAAATGGACATTTGTAACATGTGAAATCTACTCTCAACATGCAGGCTAAGGAAACAAAAGACATAATGGCCTTGCATCTTTGTTCCTGGTTCAAGGGCATGTCTGAAGGCCAGGTGGAGGGCTGGAGGAGCAGAAATGTATGCTGTCCTCCTATTTCAAGTCCCAGCAAGTTGAACTACTATACTGATAACTCAGACTATTACATCTTGTAGCAAAGCAATTTTAGAAGAAATTGCCTTTTGTACGCTGATACTGAGCCTCTGCTGCTCCCTTTTAAACCTCACCTCAGCATTAAAGAGGCAGCATGTTAAGTGAGGAAGTGCTGCAAAGGAGTTCTAAGTCTTAGCTCCACCTGTGTGACTTCAGCAAGAAACAGCCTGGCTGGGCCCTCAGTTTCCTTAACTGGCCAAAATGGGATAATAAAAGTACTTACGTGACCGAGAAGAGTCAATGAGGAAACTGAATTAAAGCTGCTTGGCCCAGCTATTATTTTATTTTTATCATCAGTTTAACGGCTCGGGGATTAGAATCACTCAGATTTGGGTTCAAATCTCAGAGCTATATTACAAAGGTCTGTTAGATGGCATTTATTTAACTTCTTAAATCAACATATCTTAATCGGAGTTCTCTTTGGCAGTTTTGGTGAAGACCAAGGATTCGCTCAGAATGTTTTAAAATGCATTAAAAAAATACAGAAGATTACAAAGAGAACAAATTATATAGAAACACACTTAATATTTAAAAGACAAATTGGTGGTATATGTTTTTCTTTATTACTGAATTAAACAAGATAAAGCAGCTCCTTGATTTCATGACAGTGGTAAGTGTAAAAGTATTTCAAGATATCTGCAACAATTATGATACAGATAATATACTACTACAGCTTTTCTGTCTACACTGCTACTAGAAAGTAATACTAAATTTCAGAGTTAGTAAAAATAAAGATGCAACTTCTGTTTCTCATTCAAGTTCTTCCATTACTGGGCCCCAGTTTGAGGAAACCCTTTCTTAGATCAATAAATTGGGGGCAGGGGAAAAACTACTTACAGAGTTGAGAGAATTAAATATAAAAAGCACTTAGGAAATACTTTATATAGAAAGGATAGTTTCTTCCTTCCTAGAAAGTTCTATTTCTTAGGAAAATTTTTCAAAATCTCATCCAGCCCACACTTCAACATTAGAGCCTCTATTTCTGTAAGTGTTCCATTTGGGTCTTCAGACCTGAAATTAGCCTTTTGAGACATCCCAAAATCACTATACTACTTTATATATCACCATGAAGAGTGCTCCTTTTATTTTAAATGAAAGTCAGAGATGTGAGAACACAGTGCTTTCTAGTTAAAAACGAAAAGAAAAAAAAAGTATGCATATAACTCCTAAGTTTCCTTTAGCATGAAATGCTGTCATAACTAAAATGAAATCACACCACAGAACCGTTTTAATCTTATAATAATTACCACAGCCTTGCCGTCGCTATTTTTTTTAACGTTCATTCCAAAGCAAGTAACCAACCACGTACTTGCATGAGCGTCTTACATTGGCGCTTCTGACAGAAACTGCAGTTCATTATCCTCAATCCCCTTCACCAACCCTGGTACATTCTCGGAGTCTGCCTACTCAGCAAATTCACTCGAGCTACGCCGTTTTACATGAAACTACGTTTTAGCAGAATTTTTCAATCACTCACCAGGCAAATTCTCATCCACCATCTCCAAGACCAACTATGTTCTACATTAATTGTATTTCTAAATTCCGCTCAAGACCTCAATGAGAAATCAAGAGAACCAAAGGTAAGGTACACAAAGAAACTAAATGAAAATTTGGTTAAAAGTAGAGGCGTTAAATCAACTCGTTTTCCCTCTAAATAAGTTCGTTTTTGGAAGAGGAGGGAAATTTAACTTTAATTTCAACTTTAATTCAATTCCTCTCCACTATGCAGAAACTGTCTAGAATGCTCGCCAAACTGTTTTTATCGGACATTAAATAATGAACCACAGCATCAGGAATGATGAGAAAGCAATGACAAAGCTGCTTCCTGCCCGTCTTCTTCCCAGCACCCCAACCCTTCCCCCCACAATCTTCAACACCCGGACCATTAGCCTATTTTAAAAGTTTCTGTCGGTGCCTGGCTTACCTTGACTGGGCTGCCATAATTCAATTTATAGAGCCAAATGTCTTCTGTCCATTAGCGCTTTCAACCCGCGGGCCCTTCTGCCAGCGCCTCGGTCACCATTTGACGGAGCCGGGCGGGGACGATTCCCCAGCGCGACTCCCCCCAAATGTTACGGGACTACCTGCTCCCGAGCCCTCAGCGTCCTCAGCGCAGCTTCGGGCTCTGACCGTATTGGTTTACACTAATCCTGATGGACATCCGGGCACCGGGACCTCTGCAGGCGAAATACACTTTTTACGAGCACGGGGAACGTCGCGTCTGAATTCAGAGCTAGTTAAGATCCGTCAGGGCGAATTCTAAGAAGGTCACCCAAGGGACTCACGCTCAAAACCCGCCAGGGCACAGGGCCCACCAACCAACGCTGGAAAACGGGCCAGCGCTTGAAGGTTAAGGAAATCTGCTTTGGCTCACTTAAAGTTGTCCGAAGTTCGCCTGCATAACCCCTGTCAAGAAAGTTCTGGTGGTACGGTCCGCCTCCTTAAATGGGCAGGGCGCTCCGCCGGCTGGAGCCGGAGACTGGGCCGGGTGGGGACGCAGAGCCTGAGCTAGGGTGCGGTGCAGCTGGTTCGCCGCTGGGCCCCGCCTGCAGGTTGCTAGCTAGTGCACCCCTGCCAGGTTTTAACAACGTACAAACACACACCGCCGGAACACCCAGTACCCGGCCGCCCAGAACTCCAGCTCCAATTTGAATATTTGTTGAATAATGGGGCCCAAGAGGCTGCAGTGAACAGGAAACAAAACCACAGCAGTAAAACACCTTCGCTACTTTTGATCATTCCAATGCTTGCAATCAGGAAATATGCAACTAACGGTATACTTGCTTTACTTTGTTTGCTTTCAGTTTTGATTTCATTAAATTCAGGCAAATACAAAACGCTGTCCCTTTTTTGGATAACATGCAGATTACAAAAGAAACAATTATTCATTTTGGTCCTTAAGCAGGTTATTAAGAGATTGACAAATTGGGCGGGGGGGGGGGACCTAAAGATGGAAACCAACAATATAGTAAAGAACTATAAAAAGTGCAAACGAAATCGCTTCCTACTACAGGAGCAGGGAAGGCATTTAAGCTGTTCTTAATGATAAGCAGGAAAGAATGCCAATGGGCAAAGCTGCGGGGAGGCCGTGCTTCAGCATCTCCCAGAGACCAGTGCTCTAGGTGCTATAAACTCTTTGGAGGCACGCTGAATGAATGCGAGCCTTGTGAATTCCCCATTCTATCTAGAATCATGACAATGTTTCCCACCTCACAAAGAGATACTTCGAACTGTATTATTCAGAAGCTATGGAATACAGACATGTTAAAATGTGGCACTAAGATTACCATGTTAAGGAATTGGGGGAGTGGGGGAGGCAATGCTAATTAACCTACCAACCAGTGATCCTCAAAGTATGGTTCCTGGACTCCTGGGAGTCCCCAAGACATTCTCAGAGGTTGAAACTATTTTTAGAGTTACACAAAGACATCGTTTGTCTTTCCTCACTGTGCTGATACTTGCACTGATGGTGCAAAAGCAATAGTGGGGAAAAGTGCTGGCTTCTTACCACTAAGCAAGGCAGTGGCAGCAAATTAAGTTACAACATTCTTCACCACCACACATTAGCAGTTAAAAAAAAGAGGCCGATTTCCTTCAATTGTACTTGATGAAGCAGTCAGAATTATTGCTTTTATTAAATCTTGACCCTTTAATACAGGTCTTTTTAATGTTTGTGTGTGACACAGAACAGGAAGTATACATGAAGCACTTCTGCATACTTAAGTACCATGGTTGTCCAAAAGAAAAGCTCTTATGTAATCGAGTTGCAAGCTGAAGTAGCTGCTTTTTTTCATGGACTACCATTTTTACTTGAAAGAACTGATAAAAAACTGTGGTTATTCTGACTTGCATATCTGACAGACTTTTTCTCAAAAATGAACAAAGTGAGCCTGATTCTTCAAGGAAAACAACTGACAATATTTGTTGCCAATGATAAAATTTGAGTCAAGCATTTTTAAGAATGTTTACATCTGCCACCATGAGTTTAACAGTTTAAAGACTTTTCTCATGAGCTCGGGGTGATAGTATTTCAGACTTTTCTGAAGAAATAAGGATAATAGTAACAAATGTGATTTTATAAGATCTGCATAACTTAATGATCAATATTTTCCAAATGACCAATGCATATGGTATAAAATCGTGCATGGGTAAAAGATCCATTCAAAGTGCAAGACAGACCCAAATGATAGTTCAGATTCCACATTGTAAATAACCTTGAAGAAACTATGACTAGCGGAGTATTAATATAATATCAAAAAGCTATTAAAATATTCCTCCCTTTTCTGTGTGAGGCTGGATTTTTCTTCTAGACTTCAACCAAAACAACATATTGCAACAGATTGAATGCAGAAGCAAATATGGGAATCTAGCTGTCCTCTATTAAGCTAGACAGTAAAGAGATTTTCAAAACATGTGAGATAATACCACTCTTCCAACTAATTTTTTTTACTTTGTAAAAGTTATTTTTTAATAAAAACATTTTTATGTTAACATGAATGAGTTTATTATTTCAGATAAACTAATACTTTAAATATCTCAATTTTAATGTTTAATATGGTAAATATCAATAGGTATAATCCATATATACAAAACACCTTGGGGCCCACAGTAATTTTTGGAGTACAAAATAAGTCCATATCATCCACTAATACTTCCCTTTCTTCTGCATACCTCTCCACAGTTTTCAGGTCTTATTATTATATTAAGGATAATATTATACTACAGATATTACCAAGCAACCTCCTAGCACCTAGATTAGTTTGGACAAAAAGTGATCAAATCACCTGAGGCACATGTTAAAATGCAAATTCTAGATCCTAGTTCCAGAACTATTGAATCAAAATGCTTATGGGGTGAGGCCCTAGGAATATGCATTTCAACAAATTCTCCAGGTAATGCTTGTTTGCATTTATTTGAAAACTACTTACCTAGATCATGCATATTTAGAAAAATAATGTTTTTTATTTTCAAAAGGGACCTTTTGATTCAGTATTGGTTTATAATCCTTGAATCATTTTAAGTACCATGGTTGGTCAGCATTTATTTTCATTCTTAAGAGATCTATATCAAACAATAAAATACCATTGCGCACATATATTCCTTTACAATGGTAGAGTGATAAACCTTCAAGGAAACAAAGTATAAATTCAGACAAAAATCTACTCCCAAGAATTTTTTGGTTGTTTCCCATCTTTCTCTTGCTGCTCCCCTCTCTATACTATGATCATCTATGCTTTAAACAAATTGGTTTCAGATATGTAACGGTGAAAAAATATTTCATAAACATTTATTTACAATTTTTCTATTTACCATGGAACAGAAATGTAACATCAATAATATTGAAATTCCATTTTTCTCTATGAACTATGTTCTTCTGACACCATTTAAATATAAGGAAATGTAAAAATACAGTAAACATTTATGCCAAAGGAAATATGGCATCAACAGTAGATCTGAGATTCCCTGGGCTTTCTAGATAGTTTCTAATGTAAATTAACAAAGTTAATTTTTAACAGAAGTGGGATTACACTAGATTTGTAATATATCTAAAAATGCTGCAGGGAATTGTAAGAGAAATTTATTCTGGAATTGGATATTGTATGTGGCTAAAGAAGTACTGCAATACAAACATGGTTGTTTTTATTTCCAAGTGCTTTGAAGACACCATTGTGTCCATCCCACAGTCTTGTACAGCAGAAAAACTGAACAAAAAGGCATTCTGAACCTTTTGGGGGCACAGAATTCTTTGGCTTACTAATGAAACCTGATGATATGTGCCCACACATACATTTGTTATACTTTGATGTGGTTCATGAATCCCCCGAAGCTCACACAGGAAGCATCTAAGGTTCTTTGAACTTCAGGTTACAAATCCCTGGGCCCTAAAATATGGTCAAATTAGACCAGCTAATGACCCAACTTACCTAACCAATAAAAAGTAAGATCACCTATCAATCTTCACTGCCTGTTTAAAAATTTCAGCTGTCTTATTAATTTCTAATGAAAATAAAGGTAATTTGTCACAGGATAGCAAAACATTATCTATACAACAATGACAAGTTTTCCTGTACAGTGAGAATATGCTAATCAGTTCTGCATTTCCTTAATTCATTAATCTGACTGTGACCCAGTGTACTAAGCCCCACCCCAAATGAGGTACACAACTTAATAAATAGGACAGAATTAATATGGTGAGTAGGACACACTATTTTATGTGACATCCTGAATCACAGGAGCACCTTTTTATTACCCTTTTAAATTAATAAGCTTTATAAATGACCCTTGCACACAGGTAATGGCAACAGTTAGGCTGGTATATGCCAAACATGTTACTCACAAATATGCACTGGATCATGTTTAGCCAAGAATGAATACAGAATAATCTTTCAAATACTCCACCATTTATTTGGCAAAATCTCAATAGATTAACATATATATTTAAAATATATATTCATATTTAAAATGTGTTTTTAAACAAGTATTTAATACTTTAAGTATACATTTTAATTTAAAGGGTGGAAGGCAAAATCTTTCTTGTTTACCATAGTTTAAATTTTAAAAAATATTTAAAACAAGTTTCCTTATTTAAAATTCTAAACTACCTCATTGGGTATATATATTTTTACTTCCAATGGTCATTCAGTGATTCCACTCTTTATAGTATTTTTGGTCTAAAAGTTACACAGGTCAAATTTCCTTACTAAGAAATGCTACTTTGTTTCAAAGGAATGTTGTCCAGTGATGACACTGGTAAAATCACTTCACTAAGAATGGTACCCAAGGTTGCCACTGGAAGATGTCAAATAAAGCAGATACAAGAAAATGGAGGAGAGACAAAGGAGGAGAAAAAAGATGATCACCCCTCCCCCCATAAGTAAAGACAGCAGGGAGACAGTGCTAATAAATGCACCACCAGAAATTTACTGCTTTCCACTTCAGTGGTGACCTCAACACCATACAGTCATCTTTTCCCTGGTCCTTAGAATGTTCTATCATTCCCCAGGCATTTTTCCAAAGCTTTATTCCATACCTCTCAGCACCTCTACCTTGGTCTTCAAACTGGGTGATTTGGAGAGTCTCAGGATATATAATGGCAGGTTCTCCCTTCCCAGTCCCCTCCCAAATCAATCTTATAATGGTACTGTACTCCAGGGTGTAAATACTTTTGAGGCACTGAAGAAACAGTTCTCTGAATAGGAAGAGTCCCTGAGCTCAAATCAAGAAATACCATATCAATGGGTGGCTCCTTGTTAAACACATCAGGTAACAAATCTGTGGCAAGGTTCCATGCCTTATCTATCTAGCTATATTTTAGAATTATAAATGAAATGGATAGGGCCATCAGAAGTCAAGATTTTCTCTGACAAAGTAAATCTGATTCTGCTGAATGACTCAAGAATAAGGACTTGCATTTTGTTTGTTTGTTGTTTTATTTTTTATTTTATTTTATTTTTTTTAAGATTTTATTTATTTATTCATTTATCCCCCCCTTGCTGCTTGTGCTCACTGGGTCAGCTAACCACGCCGTGCGGGCGGGCTTGCCTTCACCAGGAGGCCCCGGGAACCGAACCCGGGGCCTCCCATATGGTAAACGGGAGTCCCATTTATTGAGCCACAGCCGCTTCCTGTTTGTTGTTTTAAATCAAGTGGTGAACATTTTTCATAAACTGAATGCATTAACTCTGCAGGTATAAAAATTCTTGAAAGCATATTTAAAGAAAAATTTTCAGTTCATACTATACTATAATCACATGCTTTGCATCTTGTTAAACTATGTTACTTTGTAATAATTTTACATTTACAGAAAAGTTGCAAAGGTAGTACAGAGATCCCATATACCCCTCAGCAAATTTTCCCACTGTTAACATCTTACATTACTGTGGTGATTTGGAGCTATGTTCAGAAAAACATGTTCTTAAACTTAATCCATTCCTGTAGGTGTGAACCCATTATAAGTAGGACCTTTTTTATGAGGTTACTGAAGTTAACTTTCTCAGACAAAGAGAAAGCCACAGAGGGAGCAGCCAGAAGTTGAAAGTGAATGGAACCAGAAAGAGAAGGGAAAGGCTACCATGTGCATTGCTATGTGACGGAGGAGCTCAAGACCAATAATCACTGGCACCCGGCCCCAGAATGCCATTCTTTGGAAAGAAAGCATCATCTTGATGATGCCTTGATTTGGTCTTCTCCTAGCCTCAAAACTGTGAATCAATAAATTCCCATTGTTGGGAAGTGGATGTGGCTCAAGCGATTGAGCTCCACCTACCACAATGCGAGGTCCCATGTTCGGTTCCTGGTGCCTCCTAAAGAAGATGAGTAAGACAGTAAGCTGATGCAAGGGGCTGGTGCAGCCGAGCTGACACAACAAGATGATGCAACAAGAGACATAAGGAGGAAAATATAATGAGAGACACAACAAAGCAGGGAGCAGAGGTGGCTCAAGCGATTAGGTGCCTCCCTCCCACATTTGAGGTCCCGGGTTCAGTTCCCTGGGCCTCCTAAAAGGAAGACGAACAGACAAAGCAAGTGTAAACAACGAGGGGGTGGGGAGAAATAAATAAAACAAATCTTTAAAAATAAAATAAAATAAAATAAATTCCCATTGTTTACGCCAACCCATTATAAGGTATTTGCTTTAGCAACAAGGAAATTAAAACAATTACCATTTGTCCTTTGTCAAAATTAATAAATTTACATTGGTATATTAATATTAACCAAACTCCAGGCTTTTCCCATTAACGTCCTCTTTCTGTTCCAGGATCCAAGGCAGGAAATCAGTTATTGCATTTAGTTGTCATGTCTTCCTAGTCTCCTCTGGTCTATGACAGTTTCTGTCTTTCCTTGTTTTTTATGACCTTGGCAGTTTTGAGGTGTTCTGGCCAGGTATCTTGTAAAATGTACTCCTATCTGGGTTTGTCTGATATTTTTCTCATTATTAGATTGAGTTATGGGTTTTCTGAAAGACTACAACAGAGGTTCTTTGACATTATAAATAATTAAAAACTCTTCCAATCCTTTCTAGAATCCCTATCCCTCTCTCAGTTCAGCTTCTTCCTTATAAAGCACCTATGCTTTTCAATAGCTTAATCAGAATTGTTTCTCTTGCCACCTCTTCCTCCCTTCTCCAGTTTTCCACAAGACAGCTATAATACAGAATATAGAATTTCTAAAATATACATCCCTTACTTTAAAAAAAAAAAAGGTACATTCCATTTAGTCTTCCTGGAAGACTAAACTTCTTACAATGGTATCCAGGACCCTTTCCAATTTGACCCCACTTCAAAAGCCTTATTTAGGAGCAGGTGTAGCTCAGTTGTTAAGCACCAGCTTCCCACATACAAGGTCCCGGGTTCAATCTCTGACCCCTGTACCTCCAAAAAAAACCCTTATCTCCTTTCCATAACTTCCCTACCCATCACCACAAATGGGTAGGGAAGTTATAGAAAGGAGATAAGGTTTCATGCCACCAATCTTTGCACAGGATATTTGCTCTCCATTGGAATGCCCTTTCCCTTTCCTGTCTTCTCTTGCTGGAGACCCATATCATCTGTTTTAGTTTCCTCGGCGGCTCAAGCAAATACCATGTAATGGACTGGCTTAAACAATGGGAATTTATTAGCTCAGAGAAAGTTTTGAGGCTAAGATAAAGCCCAAATCAAGCTGTCATAACAACGTTGCTTTCTTCCTGATGACAGGCATACTGGGACTAGCTGCTGGAAACCCTTGGTCCTTGACTCCTCTGTCACATGGCAGTACAAATGGTGGCTTCCCCCACCAGCCTCTCCCTTCTCTTCAGGGTTCCTTTGATTTTGGCTTCTGGCTGGTCCTTCTGTGGCTTTTTATCTGTCTGAATTCTGCTTAAAAAGTACTCCAGTAATAAGATCAAAACACAACCTGATGGGAAACGGATGTGGCTCAGGAGGTTTGGCGTCCGTCTACCATATGGAGAGACCGGGGTTCAATCCCCGGTACCTCCCGGTAAAAAAAAAAAAAAAAAAAAAAAAAACCAACCTGAAGTGGGCCACACCTTACTTGAAGTAACCTCATCAAAAAGGCCCTATTTACAATGGGTTCACATCCACAGGAATGCATTAGATTTAAGAACACTGTTTTTCTGGGATACAAAGTTCCAAAGCACTGCCACCATCTTTCAGAGCCCAACAAATGCACCCCTTCTCAGAAGCCACTTCTGATAGCTTTGATTGCATTCTACCTACAACAAGCTCCTAGCTCTCATGCATATCAAATCATGATGGAGGAAAGGCAGCCAAAAGATAATCACAATCAGAGAACTGTGAATAACTCTGCTATAGTTGCACATGAAGTCAAAGCAGCATGATCTCAAAGGTTCTCTCACTTACCTGGGTGCACAAATGAAGCAGGTGGAGATGAGGGAACTATTTTCAACATTTCAAAAAGCCCAAAGGAAATCACATATCTACCCATGGAAAGTGTGTGGAGGACTCTGCCTGGGACCATTCTGGAGATTATGCCAACTCGGTGTGGTAACACCAGTTAGCTCTCGCTAATTAAGAAGTCTGATTGGCAACTTCATATGGTTTGATTCATTAAAAAATAAGAAAACCATTGATTCTTTAAATGTAGTCTGTTTAGAAGAGAGGCTCTTTCAAAACATGGGGTCCAAAGGAGAAGAGAAAAATAACTGCAAACTAATACTTTAAAACACACACAGAGGACAATACTTTGAAGGCAGGTGGTACTTCCCCACAGAAGTGAACTAATGAAAACAAGTCAGATCCTTTAGACCAGGGATTCTTAACCAGGGGTCCATGAGCTTGAAATGAAATAATAATAATAAAAAAAAAAACATTATTCTTGTGGGGACATGTTGGTGTGAGTGTGATATATTTATTAAATAATACACAGTATAGTGTGGACTTAGCAAGGGGTCCTTGGTTTTCACCTGACTGGCAAAGGGATCTGTGGAACAAAAAGGTTAAGAACCCCTGCTTTAGACAGGATAGTGATACACAACCTTGGCTACACATCAAAATCACCTGGGGAGATTTAGACATTCCTCACACTCAGGCCAAACCCCAGGCCAATTAAATAATAATCTCTGGAGGTTGGGGGGTTGGAACCCAAGCATCAGTATTTTTAAAATATCCTCAGGTGGTTAAAAGTGTAGCCAACTTTGAGGACCTCATTACTCAAAACCTGAGAAGCACTGTGTTATAAAAATACACAATGTTTAAGAAATCCTTAAACTCTCAAAGATAAGTAACCAACATTTATTTAGCCCTGATATTCAGTCTAACACATTAACCTCCAAACAAACTCATCTATAAGTTGGGGGCTTTTTTCATCTCTTCAAACTAGCACCCAAATTTCCTGAATATACATAAGGAAAAGGAAAGGACTTAAGAACCTAAAGAGAGGGTTTATTTCCCGGTCTTTGTAGGAATGGTTTTTCCTTTTGTGAGGAAAAAAAGTATTTCATATATAGACAAGCCACAATGATTAATAAATTGTAGCTTATTAATTACACTAGGATCTGGACTCCAGACATAAAAGTAGTTACACCGACTACTGGCATTTTCTGTGATATCCAGGCGGGTCCTAACTGTGCTGTTTTTATTCTTAGCAAATCTTTGAATCCAAACAATTCAAAACCTAATATGGGTTAGGAATTTTACATTCCATTTGATATTGCCCTCCAAAAAAAAGGGTTGGGGGCAGGTTTTATTTGAGGTTTTTATTCTGTACTCTGCTTCCTACCTAAATCACATGCAAAACAGGAAGATTAAGACTAAGTCAAATCAATATTTATTAAGCACCTACTGTGTACAAAGCACTGTGCAACCCTATAGGAGAGATTTAAAAAAAAAAAAAGAGGGGGGCGGATGTGGCTCAAATGGTTGGGCGTCCGTCTGCCATATGGAGGGACCTGGGTTCGATCCCCGGGACCTCCCAGTAAAATTAAAAAAAAAAAAATATATATATATATATATATATATATATATATAGAAGGCGCATGGGCTGCCAGGCTCTGTGTGCAGGTGAGCCACCAGGCCCCGGGAGCCATGCAGCAAGATAATGATGTAACAGGAGAGAGACGCAGGGGAGAGACAAAACGAGATGCTCCGAAAGCTCTGAAAACCAGGAACCCAGGTGGCACAGGTGGCAGGATACCTCTCTCCTACATCGGAAGTCTCCAGGATGGAATCCTGGTGAAGACTGGAGGAGGAGGATGAGAAGAGATGGCAGGAAACAGACTCAGAGAATTGCCCAGTGAATGGACACAAAACAGCAAATGGGGAAGGGGGGGTTTAAAATGGATAAAGTAAATAAATAAATCTTTTTTTTTTTTAAAAGCCTTGTCATCTAAGAACTTCCTAACTTAGAGAAAAGTCTTGAAAGCATAACGAACCCAAAGAACAATAAGTCAATGAATAACCAACTGATTGTTTTAATGAACAAGGATCTAGAAGTTATTGAGCTAATAAAATAATTATTTTTTTAAGGATTCATTTAAGACAATCATAAGTATAGTAACAGAGCATTTCCTATGTTCTCAGAAAGGATGGCACTTCCCTGCTGATCCAATTAGAACACAGGAGAGGTGAGAACTCTCAGCTGGAAACTCTGCTCCCATTTGACAACTTGTTAGTGCCTCTTAACACCTCAAAGCTGGCTAGACTCATGCCTTAAAATGCTTAAGAACTTACTGGGACCCAATATTTTCACTTGGAAACTCAAATTAAGAAGACATTCCCCAAAATGATAATGTTCCTCAGTATACATGCTTGAGATGCTCAATAGTCTTAGATACCAAAGCCTCAGTACTAAAGCACAATGGCAAGCAAGGTGTTGGGATTGTGTTAGTAATGTAAATTGCTATGGTTTGTGGAGCACCCCCTGGCCCTGCTCTACGTGCTTCACCGGTATTAAATTAATTCCCACAACAAGCCTTTAAGCCAAGTACAATATTATCATCTCTGCTTTAAGATACGGAAAATGAGGCCTCGAGAAATTAGGTGATTTTCTCAAAGTGATGTGGCTGGCAAGCAGTGGGACTGGGATATGACCCAGGCAATCTGGCTCCAGAGACCATGCTCTTGGCCACTATGCTAGGCAGCCTCTATTGAGAAATTATTGTGATACTCTCAGGGAAAGAGCCATAGGATTACTTCTACAGTCTTTCAGAAAATCACTTTTCCTGATATCGAGTTATGTTTATCCACAGCACTCCCAAATCTGGATTCTGCAAAAGGCAAATAGTACTTAAAAATAAATATAAAAATAAAATAAAATAGAAAAAAAAAAAGACAAAAACAAAACAAAAGACAAATAGTGTTTTATCATCATGGTTGGTGTTTGGGGATGGAAAGAAATTCAATACATGGGACCAGAGCATCTCACATATTCCAATGACTAAAAGATGGGGGAGGGGGGCAGATGTGGCTCAAGCGGTTGAATACCTGCCTCCCATTTCTCTTTTTCTCATTTTTTTTCTTGTTCTTGTTTTACAAATGTATAGTTTCAGGGAGGCATATATGGAGATTACATATTTCTACCTCAAATAAGCAGATTGCAGTTGAAGGACCAAGAAACAGAATAAAAAAGAAACAACAAAAACATTCTTCAACCAGTTTTCACAGCACTCATACACTTATTCTCAGAATGGAGTCACATTCCTGGAAATAAACCATTTTGGCAATCTCCTACTTCTACATGCAATATTTATGCCTAGTTTTTTTTTTAAGATTTTATTTATTTATTCATTTATCCCCCCCTTGCTGCTTGTGCTCGCCGGGTCAGCTAACCACGCCGTGCGGGCGGGCTTGCCTTCACCAGGAGGCCCCGGGGACCGAACCTGGGGCCTCCCATATGGTAAACGGGAGCCCTACTGATTGAGCCACAGCCGCTTCCCATATGCCTAGTTTTTTGATGAACTTTGACGATAGCTATAGCATGTTACCCAAGACACGACTGGCAAGAGCCCTTGCACACTTCTCCTCACAGACAGTCCACTTACCTTTGGCTACCAGCAGTATTGGTCATCACACCCTCTCTGTGGGTGGTGTGCAACTACTTTTAGAACTGGGGGGGGGGGGCCTCAGGAAGTTGTGTTCCCTCCAGTGTATGTCTCTCCAGAGAGGAGTCCTGTGGCCTTGTGTTTTCTTCCTACCTCTTTGATGTCAACAGCTAATTAAGGCTGTTTGGATATTAGCAAAGAAGAGGAGCCAGTGGTTCCCCCATAATGTCTCTGTCTTGCCCAAGTTATGCCATCTTAAAGCAGTGCTAAATCATTATTACTTCCCACTGGTCTTTACCTCTGATTTCCACATGGGTATTCATTAGTTATCACCTCTTGAGGAATGAGGCCTTCCACACAGAGGGCTGGCTCTCTGCCAAATCTGACTCATCCCAGTCTATAAATTCTTTCTTGTCAAGCCCCTGACTGACCCCTGACTAAAGGACCACAACTGGTGTCTTCTGGCCCTGCTCAGGAGGGGGCAAATGGTCAAGAAAAGAGCACACAGTTGCTCCCCAGGGGCAATGAAGCCAACCAGCTTGCACTCTGGAGTTCCTGCCCCTAAGGTGCACTGATTAAATGAGGCCTACTCACAAGCAACATAATTGCTTGCACATTATAATAATATAGTAAGATTCTGAGAAAGAAAACAAGGAGTGGCTATCACGCAGGGATAAAGGAAAAAGCAGAAAAGAGCAGCAAATCCACTTCCTTATTTTATGGGTAAGAAATTCAAGGGTGAGGTTTTCTAGTTTTAAATAGACTTTAAATTTTTTTAAGATAAGGATTTTTAAAAAAAATAACTGCAATACCATTATTCTACCTGAAATTTATAACAGTTCATTTAACAGCAAATATCTATTTGTATTCAAATTTAAATAGTAAGTTCAGATCCAAACAAGATCCTTTTATTAGAGGGTTATGTCTCTTAAATTTCTTTATACAAGTTGTTCTTTTTTTTTCTTGAAATCTATTTGTTGGGAAAAAAACATTTTTTTCCCTGGAGTTGTCACATTATAGATTTTGCTTCTAGCATCTAGGAAGTGTCCTTTAACATGTTTCTCCATCCTGTGTAATTTCCTATAAACTGTAATTTGATCTAGAGGCTTGATCAGATTCCTATTTAAATTTTCAGAAAGACTATAAAAATAGGTGGTTTGTCTAAATCCCATTGAATCACAGCAGGATTCACAATGGTTATCTCTTTTTTAATCTTATTGTCATCAGCCACTCTAAACCATCCCATTATAAAGTTTCTCACCAGCTTTTCACCTAATGGTATCAACAGCTACTGGTCATCACTGCCTATCCATTTAAAAGATGAAAAATGATAATATTCCTACACTATCACTCTTTATTAATTTATTAGCCTTTTCCCCATAAATAACTTTTCCTCCTCAACTATTTGGTTACTCTGATTTAATTTGTTCAGGAAACTAGGAAAAATGCTTGATTCTTTTCTATATTTTTCATTTTTTAAAATTATGAGTCAGTTCCCTACCATCTTCCAAAGGCGAATACTGGGTTTTGTGGTTGTATTAGTATCATTTTCAGTGATGGGTTTAAAAATACTTGATGTGTTTTAATACACTGCAATTGTTCTATGTTCAAACTGCCTGGCCTTTGGCTGGTGGGAAACCTTTTGAGTGGCTTCTGGAGTTATTTTGATATTACCCCAATGGTTTTTTGTGGTTTTTTTTTTTTTTAAGATTTTATTTATTTATTTATTTATCTCCCCCTTGCTGCTTGTGCTCGCTGTGTCCATTTGCTGTGCGTTTTTCTGTGTCTACTTGTCTCCCTTTGTTGCGTCGTCTTGCTGCGTCAGCTCACCACGCCGCATGGGCTGGCTTGCCTTCACCAGGAGGCCCTGGGAATCGAACCCGGGGCCTCCCATATGGTAAACAGGAGCCCCATCGATTGAGCCACATCCACCTCCCACCCCAATGGTTTTTAATAGTTCTTTGCTTTCTGGTAAGATGAAAAATTCCATGTTAATCTTGTACATTTCCTGACCCAGACCTAGAATCAGCCATTGCTCTAAAGAACCCTGGTTCCTTTTAGCAGGAAATGGTATATAAAATCCATGCTGTGAGGTCTGGGAGAGTGCTCTGCTACCAGACTGGTCACTTTTATGCTTTTTTTAAGGGACAGAAGGAAGTGTAAAAGAATTTTTTTTTTTTTTTTTTTTGCTCATTGTCTGCTCCTTGTTTTTGCTCCTCATTTTTTTTGTTTTGTTTTGTTTGTTTGTTTTGTTTTGTTTTGTTTGCGCATTGCCTGCTCATTGTTTTTGTTTTTGTCTTCTTTAGGAGGCACTGGGAACCAAATCTGGGACCTCCTATGTGGGAGGTGGGCACTCAACTGCTTGAGCCACATCTGTTCCACCTGCATAGTTTTAAAAACTTTTTATTTTAAAATCATTTCAAACTTACGGGAAAGTTGCAAAAATAATACAAACCCTAGAGAACTCAAATACTCTCACCCCTCCAGATAACCAGATCCACCTAATTTTAACATTTAGCCATGCCGCCTTTGCTGTATCATTATTTATCTAGCTAGCTAGCTATCCATCCATCTACGATCTATTTTCTGAACATTTGAGAGCAGGCAGCACACATCATACTCCTTGAACACATCATACTTTCCTACAAAAAAGGATATTTACTTATATATCACCCTTAGTGCAGTTACCAGATTCAAGAAATTTAACATTGATATAAAGCTTACATTTTATGTTCCAATTCTTCTTATGTCCTAGTAATGTTCTTTTTTCAGCCTTTTCTCCTCCATTCTTAAATCTCAGCCAGTGTCATTGATTGCATGTAATTGTCATTATCTCTTCAGTTTCCCTTTCTTTTTTTGTAATTGTGGAAATATATACATACGCAACACAAATCTCTCTATCCCAAACCCTCCCAGGCTTACCATTCAGTGTGATTAATCCCATTCACAATGCTGCTATACCCTCACCACCATTTATTACCATCACCTCCCCTTCACCCCAAACAGAAACCCGACACTCATTTTGTATAAATCCCCATTGCCCCTGCCCCCCACACCTGGTAAATTGTACTCTGTGTTCCATCGCTATGAGTTTGCATATTTTCTGATGTTTTCTTTGTGGTTACCATGAGGCTTAAATTTAGCACCCTAACTGTCTAACAATCTCATTTGCTTTTCTACCAACTTAACTTCAGTAGCATACATAAACTATATTCTTACACTCCTCTGTCCCCCAACTTTATGTAGTTCCTGTCACCAATTATGTATTTATATGTTGTGAGTCCAAAACTATTGATTTATCATTACATTTTGTGCATTTGCCTTTTAGATCCTCTAGGAAGTAAAAAGTAGAATTACAAATAAAAAATATAATAGTACTGGTATTTATATTTATCCACATCATTATCTTTATGAGAGATCTTTATTTCTTCACATGGTTTCAGTCAGTTGTCTCTTGTCCTTTCCTTTCAACCTGCAGAGCTCCCTATAGCATTTCTTATAGGGCTGGTCTAGTGATGACAAACTCCCTCGACTTGAGTTTTCCTGGAATGTCAATTCTCCCTGATTTTTGAAAAGACAGTTTTGCCAAATACAGATTACTGGTTGGCAATTTTTTGCTTTCAGCACTTAAAATATGTCACCCTACTGCCTTCTCAGCTCCATGGTTTCCAGTGAGAATTCAGCATTTAAGCCTATTGAGGTTCCCTATATGTAACATGTTGCTTATTTTCTCTTGTGGCTTTCAGAATTCTCCATCTTTGGCATTTAATAGTTTGATTATAATATGCCACAGTACAGATCTATACTTGGGTTTATCCTGTTTGGAGTTCTTCAGCATCCTGGATGTGTATATTTGTGTCTTTTGTTGAATTTGTGATGTTTTCAGTCATCATTTCTTTAAATATTCTCTCTGCCCCTTTCTCTCTTTCTTCTCCTTTGGGGACTCCCATAATGCAAATATTGATATGTTTTATGGTGTCCCATAGGTTCCTCAGGCTCTGTTCACTTTTCTTCATTCTTTCCTCTGTATGCTCCTCAGACTGGATGATTTCAATTGTCTCATCTTCAAGTTCACTGATTCTTTTTTCTGCCAGCTCCAATCAGCTATTTCTGGTTTCTGTTACTATGGTCTTCAGCTGTTTGCTTCTTTTCCTGAGGTCCTTTAGTTCTTGGTCCATGTTTTCCTTTAGCTCTTTGGGCATATTTAGGGCCATTTTTTGAAGGTCTTTATCTGGTATGTCCTAAGTCTGATCATCTCCTTTGCCTGGACCATTGACTCCTGTTGCTTTGTATGTTTTATAATCTGTTAGACATGGACATTTTGATAATTTTAATGTGCAATCATTGGAATTTAGACTCTGAGGTGCTTATTCTTTTTTTTTTTTAAAGATTTTATTTATTTATTCATTTATCCCCCCCTTGCTGCCTGCGCTCGCTGGGTCAGCCAACCACGCCGTGCGGGCAGGCCTGCCCTCACCAGGAGGCCCCAGGAACCGAACCCGGGGCCTCCCATATGGTAAACGGGAGCCCCACTAATTGAGCCACAGCCGCCTCCCGAGGTGCTTATTCTTTAAGCTTGTTGTTCCAATAGTGTTATTACAGAGGTTTCCTTGAATGCTAGGAACTAACAAAAATAAACAAACAAATAAAAGAAGGGAGAAAAAGAAAACACCTTTCCCAGACTGTACAGACTGATCTATGGGGCCAAGCTAAGGGACCTCCCTGGTCCTTTCTACACATGTCTCTTGTCTTAGGCATACATGTCAGCCCTAGGAATTCCCCTGTTTATACAGAAACAAACGTCCCCTCTTCTCTAGGAAACAACTTCCTCACAGTATTAGGCACTGAACTGTATGTCCTACAGGCAGCAATCCCTTGTCCCAGACAGCCACTTGACTGTTCTCCCACAGCATTCTGTAGGAGAGTTCTGTGAGACACCTTCTACATGCAGTACAAGTTCTGGAACAGCAAGTACCTCAGGCCAACACCAAAGAGGTTGGATCAGACATACATGCTCCCAATATGTGCACAAGGGTTACTCCTCTCTCTCTCTCTCTCTCTGGAACCGTGACCAGGGATCTGTCCTGGAAACATGGCTGGCTCTGTGCCAGCCAGTGAGGTATGAGAGAGGGACCAATAAAGGAGCCAGCCAGGGTGCCAGGAGATCCTATCCCTTTTAAGAGGCCTTTCTCTTGATTGGTGTTTGCCCTGTTATTGTAATCCTTTAGCTTTGAAAAAGATGTTTCTACCAGTTCTTACTGGTTGTTCAAAGCTTCTGTGGGGGAATGGAGCCCTGAAGCTTCTCACTCTGCCATCTTGACTGGGGCACGTCCACAGTGCCTGAAAATACAATTTTTTAAAAAAGATAATGTACCTCTTTAGTTCCTATTGATATTTCCAATTAAACTTTAAGATTACAGTGTTTTTACTTAACCTAACCTCTGTTATTTTGTGTATCTTTTTCTTCTTTCACTGAAAATTTTGTTTCCTAACAACTACAATAATACCAATATTGTTACTAAACATGATTGTTGAAATGAGTTTAAGATTCCTTTGTCATTCTTTTTATCCTTAATATATATCCCATAAAGAATGGATGATCAAGTTACTGTTTTTAAAAGTCATTTGAAATACAGGCAGTCCTTGCTCTGCAGGTAATAAGGACCATAAAAATGACTATGCAAGCTGAAACTGTGCAAAGCAATCTTTATAATGGGAAAACTTTTGATTATTCCACAGCCTTTAAAAATGTTTGTCAAAACACTAAAAATTCTTACTGTTCATTACAAATGTATTAGGGAAATTAAATAAATACTAAAACCAATATTTAGTTAGTACATTGTAATTTAATATGTTGGACACATTGAGAATTAAAATGTTTGAACAGTACTTTCCTTCTTCTCATCACATAAACTTTATAACATGAAGCAAACATCTTTTCTATGCTTTGGCAAACTGCCACACACCTATCTAAGCATGGATTAGCTCCCAGTATTTTATCCTTTGCTCTTTAAAAGTGAACTCTCTCTTAGCGTTTCTTTAATGTGAAGTGTTTTTGCAGCACCACTTCCTCTGGGACATCTTTACACTTTTCGTCACAACCACTTTCTTCATTTACGTCGTTCCTTTCACCCTCACTAAGTTCCTCTTGGCGGCATGTCTAGAGTCACTTGAATAATGGCAGTGCTAGCATTCTCATTGTAAGCTATTTCTTCTATAATGCCAATGTGGTTCACTTGAATTTTATTTCCAGCCTTGTTGAATTTTGTTTCTTTGGTGTACTTTCACTTTTCGGCCAGCTCCCTCTTTCAAATATCTATTCTGTATGGGTTTCTCAGTGGGAGACAAGGAAGCAAAAGGACTGCACACTTTGCTCTTGTGCAGATGCTCAGCGACCAATCACTGACACTTTGGTTACTGATCGTGATGCGCTTTTGTTTCTTACATAGTGATTTTAGAGTGAGGAGCCAGCGGCAAAGTTTGTACTTTACACAGTTGCTCACAGTTAATATATTGTGCTAACTGAAATTTGAACTGTGTTATTGGGGGCCTGATGTTATTTAAACCATGGTAACTGAAATTTGTGCATATCATAACTGTGCAAAGCAAGGAGTGCCTATAATTCCTCTTGGTGTAGATAAGCCACTGATTTGGCAAACTGTACTACTAAGTTCATTTTTCATAGTTGCCTTCAAGTATTAAGAGAGTTTTTTTTCTATTTTAATTTATTTTGTTTTATAATTATATATAACATCTAATAGTTTCAAAGTCAGCCACAAAGCAAGGTACATTCAGGAAAGTCTTGCTTCCATCCGTGTTCTCTCCACCTGTTCTCTTACCTCTATCAGTTTTTAGTTTAGCCTTCTATTATGTATTTTTTCAAATATATTCTTTTAATATAAACAAATGCATTATACATTTTTCACAATATTCTTCCCTTACTAAAGAAAAGGTAGCATTATTATACACACTGTTCTGCATTTTGCTTTTTAAAATAATATATCCTTGAGAGCCCACCACAGTAAAAAATAGAGTCCTTATTTCCTTTCACAGGTATACAATACTCCACTGTATCAAAGAACCAAATATTTGTTTTAAAAACCAGCTCCTGGGGAGCAGATGTAGCTCAATGAGTGAATGCCTGCCTCCCAAGCACGAGTCCCAGGTTCAATCCCTGGTACTTCCTAAATAATTTTAAGAAAGAAAAAGAGGGAAGCGGCTGTGGCTCAATCAGTGGGGCTCCCGTTTACTATATGGAAGGCCCCGGGTTCGGTTCCCGGGGCCTCCTGGTGAAGGCAAGCCCGCCCGCACGGCGTGGTTAGCTGACCCAGCGAGCAAAAGCAGCAAGTGGGGGATAAATGAATAAATAAATTAAAAAAAAAAAAAAAAGAAAGAAAGAAAGAAAGAAAAAGAAAGAAAAAAGCTCCTTACTGATGATATGTGGATTGTTTCCAATTTTTGCTATTACATATAATCTGTAATGAGTAGACCTATAGACATCTCTTTTCATATTTTTGCAGGATATCTTGGGGATCCATTCCTAGAAGTAAGTCTGCTGGATCAAAGGGAAAAGCAGATATAATTTTGCTACCTATTGTCAAATTCCCCTCATAGGATTATACCATTCTGCACTCCCACCAGCTATGCTAAGTATAGTACTTTGACCCCTACAGCCTTGACAACAAAGCATGTTGTTAGACTTTTAATTTTTGTCAACCTGATAGACAAGATATGACATCTTAGTGTATTTTTCACTTACATCTTCCATATTATGCATCTTTTCATATTAAAGGAATATTTTTAAAATGTAACTGCTCTGACAGGTTTGACATTTTAGAATAAGAGTTTTCAAATACATTTTTCACAAAGATAAAAAGAACTATTAAACACACTCCATGAATTTCTGAGCAATTTAAATACCCTCCCACCTCACATAGGCTATATTCATATGCATCATTTAATCAACAAATATTTATTGGGGGTTTTGGTGTCCCAGGACCTCCCCTTGGTGTACTAAGAGAGGCATGGGCAAGGAGCCATGGGGAGGTCAAGGACAAAATATTCAGGGGGAGCCCAGTAGTCTGAAAACTGCTGGAGTTGAGAATATCTGAGACAAATTTTCAATAAGGAGTTATTAGTTCATTGGACCAAAAGAGAAAGAGTCTTCTGGACTTTAGAGAGGGTCTGAAGAAAAAATTATAAATGGTCACAATAGAACAAGTGTGCCTTTTCTAATTATTAAAAAAAAAATGTAGTGGGGGGGTTAAGAGGTCAGATGCAGGTATTAGAGAATTAAGGTGAGAAAAACAGAGACAGAATGTTTACAACCAAAAGCTAAAACATAAAGCTGTAATACAAACTTGTAACCAGGCACCTCTAATCTAACATGATGCTGATTATAAAGTTCAGTCCTAGAAAAAGTGGCAAGAGTCCAAGAAGATACTTTAGTCTAAGGACAGGGATATATCTCCTAATTTCTACTCAGGATTAAAATCTGAGAAATGAGCAGGCCTACTATGAAACTTTACACCGTGCAATTACTAGACAGATTCTGGCACGATATAAAAATGAAATGTAACAATGAGAAATAAGCTATCACCAGTGGGACATAATAAAAGAAATAGTTCCAAGATTCACTGTTTGAAGTCATTACACATCTAAACAAAATCCCCAATACAATTAAATCAATTCATAATTTATTTCTCATTAAATCTATCAGCAACCATTTCCATTACCATTTCCCTGTGTTGACTATAACAGTCAACACAACCCAGGGCAGAGTACACATCTGATTCATCTCTGTATTCCCCCAAAGTGTCATGTGCAGTAGGCACTCAATAAATACTTGGTGTATGAAAGAATGAAAACACCCTCCCATAGCAACAAGCCCAGACTTTTCCATGCGAGAACCTTGGTCAGGACAACTCCCTACTAAACCTTTCAAATAAATCCAACAAACATTTATCAAGCACCCAGTATGTGCCAGTGTCAAGCCCTATTCTTGGCACTGGGATATAAAGATGAGTAACACGTAGCCCTTAACACCCTGAGGGAGCTCAGTCTAGTGTGAGAAACACAAACTATAAAATACAATGGGAAAATGCCACAGACGAGATAAAATGCTGTGGGAACACAGGTGAAGGAACAAGGCATTATGCAGGGGGCGAGGGGAAAAAGTGAGGTCAGAGGACTCCACAGAAGGACAATTCCAGAACCACCCCTCTATATGTGCAGACAGAGGCATTCATATACTCGCTGTAAAATGACATCTGAAAACAGAAGCATGATCAAATCTTTGCATTGCAAATAATCCTTCATGGGTCTGCAGTAGGTCAAAGCTTATTTCCATGCAATGTAAAGTCTACAACGATCATCACCTGCATTTATTGGGCACTTGCTATGTGCCAGACACTGTTCCATGTGCTTTATAGGTATTGATTTATTTAATCCTTACAATAACCTGACGACGTTATTAACTCAGTTTTAGAGACTGGAAACTGAGACACAGAGATTTAAAACCTTGCCCTAGATAACTGGCATGGGAGTGCCGAGAGGCTGAACTGAGTTCAGTTCTGGCTCTAGAGCCCCCTTTCTAAATACCCACTTCTCAGCATCATTTCCTGCCTCTGGGCTTTTTGCACTGTATAACATCAGCAATATCAAACTACTTCAACACAACCCCAATTATATTAAACTTCTGTGCTTCTGTGTGGAAAGCCCTTCAAACACCCCTCACCAAATCCTTCCACCGAACAGCAATAGAAACCTTATTTGATTGCACACCAATGTTCATAGCGGCATTATTCACAATTGCAAAAAGATGGAAACAACCCAAGTGTCCATCAAACCATGAATGGATAAACAAAATGTGGAATATACATATGATGGAATATTATTCAGCTGTTTATTTTACTACACATTTATTGTTTATATATGTTCATGTATGAATGATATACTTCAATAAATTATTTTTAAAATGAGGGGAAAAAAAAAAAAAAAACGGATTGAAGTCCTGATGCATGCCACAACATGGATGAACCTTGAGGACATTATGCTCAGTAATGAGCCAGACACAAAAGGACAAATATTGTATCTCACTAATATAAACTAAATATAATTAGCAACCTTGCTGCATGTCAGTTCATTTTTGTGCTCTTAAGAAAAATACTCCAGACAGTGTTACTTTCCAGTGTAACCTTAAAATTGCTTAGCTTGGGATGAGACTTAGTAGAAAACGGTGCTTCAATAAAAACGCTTCCAGTCTGATCACAATTGCCATGTTGCCGTGGGGACCCAGATTCATGTCTTGAAGCCAGCTGCCTTCATTCCGCCTTCAGAAAAATCTAAGCAACTGGATGTTAGTTCCCTTCTTGTTCTCCCTCCCTCCCCTAAATTCCTGTTTTCATGTAAAAGACAAATAAATGACTCTGCCCCCTAAAAATATATATATATATATAATTAGCAAACTCATGGAGTTAAAAGCTAGAATTTGGGTCACCAGAAGATAGAATGAGGTTAGAGAATGGAGAGCTGAGGCTTAATTTGTGCAGAATTTGTAATAAGACTGATTGTAAATGTTTGGAAAGGGATAGAGGTGATAATAGCACAGTAGAGTGAACGTAATTAATAGTGCTAACATGTGGGTATGATTGTGGTTGAAAGGGAAAAGCCAGAGGACAAAACATGGGACTGGATAGCACAGTGAACCCTGCTGTGGACAATGAGTGTGGTCAACAGTACAAATATAAAATAAAAATGTTCCTCCATGAATTAGAACAAAGGTACACCAATAGTACAAGATGTTAATAATAGGATGGTATTTTGACAAAAATACACCTAAAACAAACTATGGAATACAGTGAATGGTAATATATTAATATTTTTCCATCAATTGTTTACAAAATTATGTTAAAAGAACCAAAGTACTATATATTTTATTCCCTTTATATAAAATGTAAATATAAATAAATTTATAGAGACAGAATTAGATTAGCAATTATATACTAATTATATACTAAGGGGAAGGATAGAGGGATTGAGAGGTGACTGCTAAGGGGTGGGGAGTTTTTCTTTTTGGAGTAATGAAAATGCTCTAAAATTGATTGTGGCAATGAATGTGCAACTCTGTGACTATACCAAATGTCACTGAATGTACACTTTAGATGGTTTGAATGGTATGTGAACATATCTCAATAAAATTGGTTAAAAAAATAAATAAAAGAAGCCTTATTTGAGTGCCCTTCCCACCAAAGTACCCTCTATTGTTGAATTTATCACCCTGTACTATAACTATTAATTTCCATTTATATATATATATATTTTAAACTTTATTTCAACATCAAAAAATAAAATAACAAACAAAAGGCAGCTTAAATTATGGAAGCATTACTTAAAAAAATCCTGTCCAGGCACATTTATCTTATTTAATTCTAAAAACAAACTCAATTGTTTCTCCACTGTTCTGAAAGATGACTATCCATTTACATTTTTACACATAGTTCTCCTATACTTATCCTATGATAGCCTTTATTACATTGTAATTACTTGTTTAAATGTCTTTGGTTTTTTTTGGTCAACTCATAGAGAGGCCAATCCTGGTGCTCCTCTTTATTTAAAATTGATTTTCCTACTGTATTTTGAATACCTGCCTCCCTAAGACAGAGAGACTCTGTCTTAATGAGTTTTGTATCCCTAACACAGAGCCTGTGAAAAGCCCTCAATAAAAGTTTGCTGACGTGAACCCAAATAGGGTTATAGTGTAATGAATAGTGTTTTCCCAGGAAAACAAAGCAAAACTGGAAGACCATTACAGGCATGGGACCAACATGGCTGGAGGCACACAGACCAGGGAAGACATGGCTTCAGGGGAAAAACAGTGAAAACTTGTTTCTTCTATAGGATGCACAAGAGAAGAGTAGGGAAAAGAATAAAGACGTGAGTGCAAGTCAGGCTCTGAAGAGAATTGCAATATTTTTCTTTAAGCAGCAATGATCTATTAGAGTTCTAAAAGATGCCATAAAAATCATTTGGGCAGACAGAGGGGACTGGAGGAGGCGGCAGTTAAGAGGAGGTACAAGAGAATCAGAGCCTGTGACAAAAGTCCGGGCAGTATATCCTCCACGGTGACCCAATAGTGTGTTTGTTGTGTCATGATCCCATTTTAGCTAGTTATCAAAGTTCTTTTTCAAATTTAGCTTATGTGATCAAAACATTACTCTCAGGTTTTTCAGTGTGTATTAAATGTTTTTCTGTTACTTCACTTAGCCTTAAAAATATTTTATAAGAATACTGTTAATTAAAAAAAAATACCATCCATTGTCACAAGTTAGCAATTCTTGATGACATTTCATGTCTAATACCTTTGTCTGAATGTAAAATCTTGGAAGAGCAATTCCATATTAACCAAAGGATGGCAGAGCAGCCTCAAGAAAGGGATATGTTTAATAAGTCACTGCATTTATGCAAACTCAAAAGTTTAAGTGGACAAAAGGTGCACAAGCAGAATTCGGTCACAGCAGTGTTCAAGCAAGATGGTGTTATCCCAAGGCCCTCAAAAGAAACAGAATCAGAATAACCATGGTTCCCATCAGAAAGGTCTTATACATGACCACTGTCTTCTATGACCCTTTACTGCTTTATTCACACTTCTTTTAGAGCATTTATCAGTTTCATAACTTATCTGGTGCATCTATTCCCCTGGGTCAAACAAAAGAGGGACCCTTATCTTGGTCGTCTTTGATACATCAGAACTTAATGCACCACCTGACATGGTAGATGTTCAATAAGTAATTGCTGCATACATGCATGCATGAATGAATGAAAACAACTCTCATGAAGGAAGGTCCTTGTAATAAAGATCTTCTTAACTTGATTCCAGGAAATAAAGCTCAGAAAATTTGTTATTTAGATACTTCCTTTCTCTTAATCAAATTAATCTGCTTCCAGAAATAATAAGAAAGTGTAAGCCACTATACCAGTCTAAATATAATACATTAAAAACTTTTGGATACATTTTAATTTGCATAGTTTCTTCTTTTTCCTACTCTGAAAGGTGTGGTAATCTAAGGGAAAAAAAAAAAAAAAAGGAGGGTGAGGGATTGATTGAGGCAGAATTAGGAAAGCCAAAGTAAAATTCAGCATTAACGAATGAAGCAAATCTGCAGATTCTTTCTATAAAAGTACACCACACAGAAGCCATGCTCTCTCACCACTGCCACCCACACACGAGACTGCAGCAACGAGGTGTGACAAGCATGGGACCCAACCTAACTGGTTTCCCCACTTTCAGCTGTTGTCAGCTCTAATCCACCCCATATTTTGCTGCCAAACTAATCTCCGTACAGTACAGACTGTGATCACCAGGTCCAAAATGAAATCATCATTGCCCTCCGCCCTCCAATGCCTTCGTGCAGCAGTGCACTCCTTCAAGTTGATTGCAACACCGAAGTCAGAAGCCTCAGAGGCATCTCTGACCCCTCCCACACCAACTAGCGTAAATCCTGGAGTTTCTCCTTTCCAAGTTTCTTCTGTCCCTTTCCTTCTTTCCATGTACCCTGCAGAGCAGCTTTAACAGAAATAAAATGGGAGCCACAAATGTAATTTTAAAGTTGCCAGTAGCCACATTAAAAAGGTAAAAAGAAACGGGTACAGTTGATTATCTTATTTATGGGATTATAGCCAATTTATCCAAAGTGTTCTCATTTTAACATGCAATCAATACAAAAAGTTATTATTCATGGACTATTTTACTTTTTTTTCCCCCAGACTAAGTCTGTGTCATCTTATCTGTGTACATTTTATCTGTATACAGTACATCTCAGTTCAGACCAGCCACAGTACAAGTGTTCAGTAGCCATGTGTGGTCAGTGTCGGCTGTAATGGACTTTTCCTCTTGAAAATATTTTAATTCCACCTGTAATAGAACAGTCTATCATAGGTGAAGGAAGTGAATGCATTTCCTTCCATGTCACTCCTCTGGCTGTTGCTTATGCATAAAATGCCTTTCCTGCTCCTCTCCAAACTTTTAAATGCCCAGCTCAAGTGCTACCTCGTTCACGAAGCCTTTCCCATACTCGCTATTCAAAACTCATAGCTACATCCTTTGTGGGTCCACGTTATCTTGCAACTCAAAGAACGCAGCAGAATACCTTGTCCTGAGTAGGCCCTTGAAAATATTCTGTTCAGGTGAACTCTTTAATTTACCCAGCCTTATAATAGACAAGTGCATCCTTCCATGAATGCATACCTGAGGTAGAGCTGATTCCAAGGTAAACTAAGCTATTGCTTAATTAATACCCACTGGCAGAAACAAGAACTGAATGTGTGGGTGCATCCCCACTCTGTGATGGAAAAAGTGACACCAACTCACCCTTTGACCCAGGATTCTAGAAAATGTTCTAGAGCAGAAGCATTGTCTTCCTATAAGAAGAGGATTGAGGGAAGCGGCTGTGGCTCAATCAGTAGGGCTCCCGTTTACCATATGGGAGGCCCCGGGTTTGGTTCCCGGGGCCTCCTGGTGAGGGCAGGCCCGCCCGCATGGCGTGGTTAGCTGACCCAGCGAGCACAAGCAGCATGGGGGTGATAAATGAATAATAAATAAAATCTTTAAAAAAAAAAAAAAAAAAGAAGAAGAGGATTGAGGCCAGAATCACTGGGCAATCTATACAGTATCATAGGCAAGGCTTACAATACTTAATCAGAGGCCTAACTATTAAAAAATAAAATGTTATCAACCAAATACAAAAAGTAAATAAGTAACATGACATTTTAGAGAGTGGAGATTTTCCAAATTAAATACCCTTAATCTGCATAACAGAACACTGACCTGGCAACCAGGAAACTCAGGACTTGATCTCTACTCTGCAATGTTTTCATGTTCCTGTGCTAGACAACTGACCTTCATGACATGTGAAATGAAAGGAAAGGATAATACCTGTTCACTGTAGGGACAGTTTCCCCTAAACTGCTCTACCTGCTCTGCCCATGTCCTCCACAGTATAAATTTCACACAGCTTCCCCAGTGATCCTGTTAAAAAGGACAGCCAGAGAATACTATTCCTCTGGTCAAAATCCTCTAACAATATTCCGTCCCACCCCACCAACTTTTCAGTGGCCTACAAGGCCCTCCACAACCTGGTCTCCTGCTAGCTCTCGGAACTCTTCCCAGCCCTTCTCCCCCTCATCACTCTGATCCCACCTCCCTGTGACCTGGCTGCTTTTGAAACACACAAAGCACGCTGACCAGGGCTTCTGCACAAGCTCGCTGTGCCTGCAAAGCTTCTCCCACCCCTAGCTCCAGCAGTCTGTCTGGCTTACCCTCTTAGGTCTCTGATCAAATATCGCCTCATCAGAGAGGACTTCCTTCCCTACAATAGCACACCTTTCCCTCACATACTCCACACTCTTTATCCCACCAACCCTGCTTTGTAACCTTGACATGATACTTGTTTACTGTTCTTCTACCTCTATACTAGGACATAAGCTCCAGGTAAGCAGGATACTGGTGGTTTTTTGTTTTGCTTTGTTTGCTGCTATACCCCTCACTGCATAGACCAATGCCTGGAATGCAATTGGCACTCAAATATTTATTGATTGAATAAATGAACAATATTTTAATTTTCTTAAGGAAATAGCAAAACACGGGATCATTCTTTTTACTTCTTCTAATCACATTTTAGGAAATGCTTTTAATATCTTAAACTTAATTGTAAAATTAATACATAAACATCATCAAAAAGACAAATATTACCCTAAACTAAAAAAATAAAAGTCCTCCTATTAAGCATCCTGTATAATTCTATTCCCAACCAAATTAACATAGCAAGGGTTGGTACACGTCTTTTCAGATCCATTTTCTGAGTATGTTTGGACAAATAGATAAAGCTTTATCTTTCTACCCATAAAAACAGGACCATACCTTTACTTCTAGTCTGCATCTTGTCCACTATATCATGCCACTTTGATACACATGCCTGGTCTTTTTAAAGGGCTATGTAATTTTCTATTTTGCAGGTCCATGCTATGGTGGAGTCCACCCCCCTATTAATGGATTGATTCAAGTATTTCATTTGAAAAGACTTTTAAAAATCTCAGGCCAAACTCACTCTCTGGCCAAGACATTAGGATCTCACCTACACATAGTGAACTACAGCAGAAACTGATACCGATTAACGAAGAAATAGGGAGGCTCTCCAACAGAGGATACCACATGAGACCTGAGACCACAGAACACACTCCTCGGCTCCCTACCAAAGGGCCCCTTCTCTGTCTGTTTTCTTCACAATTCACCAAGCATTTATAAAACTATAGGTGATGCTGGCACCATCTCTCTCTCTTTTCCTGCCCCTTTTGTTCCCTTCTGAAAGGTGGATTATCCCCACCCAGGACCAAGCCCCACACATATTTAAGAGTGCCACCCACTGATTCTTCTTCACCCAGGTGTTATGAAAAAGACAGCAATTCAAGGCACCCTTGAGACCATCCTATGGCAGACTTTATTTCCTGAGCTGCCTCCATGATTTATATAGCAGTTTCTCCGCCTCTCCCATCACCAGCAGTGATCCTAAAACAGGATGTCACTCATAAATCTTTTCCCTCGGCTCACCTACCACCCACCAACCAGCTTATTTTTACAAGAGTTGCCATTTCACATACTCCCCTAGTGTAAGCCCCTATGTAAGGTCACAAAAGTATCCTTCCTGAGGTCTTTGCCCATCATGAGAAAAACCACACATAAAATGTCTTACTTCCACCAAAGTGAGTAGAAAATTCTACCAGAGGCTATAAGAAAATGTCAATATTTAAAAAACACATCCTAAAACCAGAGAGACAAGAAAGCAGGCAAATCACTAAGAGGACATAACCATTTCTTGATGGCAAGGGCCAATTCTCATTCATCTTTTAATCAATTAATTAATTGAACATCTACTATGTCCAGGTACAATGTCAGTCTTGGAGACGCAAAGATGACAGGACTTAATCAGCTGTGTGACAGCAGAATCTTGTGAACAAGATAAAGATAAAAGAAATCTGAGTTTGAGAAAATAAGTACCATAATAAACAACTGTATGTTTGAGAAGCAGGGGAAGGGTACCACCTGAGGGTGAAAGGGGGACTTTCCCAGAGGAGGTAACTGACCATGTTTTGAATCACTGTTTCCTACCTGCTCTTTCCTTGGCCTCTGAGACACGGCTTTCTCATGGTTTTCCTCCCACTTCTTCACAGTTCCTTCTCAATCTCCTTGAGCCTTCTACAATGTTCCCATGTACGGTCCTCCTCCAGGCATTCTCAGCTTCTCATTCTCCTTAGGAACTCTCATTGCACAACTGTGATTCAATTTTCACTGAATAATTGTGTATCTTAAACTCAAACTACCTGTCTCCCCACCCTGAGCTAGAGACTTAAGATAACCAATTGCCCCAGTAGCCTATTTGACACCTCGACTTGGGTTTCCATAAGCATCTCAAACCCGAAGTACCCAAAAAAGAATTGTATCACCCCCAGTCTTTCCTGTCTTTAAAACAGTACCTCCCAGTAACCAAGCCAAAGGATTAGGAATTGTGTTTTTGGGGGGTTTTTTTGTTTTTTTTTTTACCAGGAGGTCCCGGGTATCAAACCCGGGTCCCTCCATATGGGAGACGGACACCCAACCATTTGAGCCACAGCCGTCCCCAGGAATTGTTTTTGACCCTTCTCTTTTATATACTTTTTGTTTTCTCATTTCAAACAAAAACTTTATTTTTAAAGAAGTTTGAAGTTACAGAAAAGTTATATAGAAAATATAGGGGATACCCATATGTATCCCCATCCCTAACCCCCTTCCCCCACTCATATTTCCCCCATTAATAACATCTTACATTAATGTTGTACATTTGTTACTCTTTTATACACTCTTTACAGCCAATCTACCAACAAATCCTTTCTGGAGATTTCTCCAAAATTATCCAGAACCCAGTCGGTTCTCTCCAGTTATCACCTGTACTATTAAACAGTCTCCCAACTGGTTTCTCTGCTCCATTTGTGCCCCACTAAACTCCATGGTGGACTTTTTAAAATCATATCACTACCCTGCTTAAAATTCTTTGATGGTTCACCAGATAGATCATTTCCTGGCCTGGTGGTTCTATGCTCTAGCTATACTGAACTTTATTCAGTTCCTCAAATGGTCCTATAGTTCTTTTTTATAGAAGTCTTAACAACTATGGTTCCTTTTAACTGGAACACATTTCTTTTTTCCCCAACCCACCCATCTGACTTTGTTTTTTTTTTGAGGTATTAGGGGGCCGGGGATTGAACCCAGGACCTCGTCTGTGGGAAGTCAACACTTAACCACTGAGCCACATTGCCTCCCCTGAGTTGGTTGTTTCATTTGTCTGCTTGTTGTCTGCTTTTGTTTTTTTTTTTTAAGGAGGCACTGGTGAGTGAACCCAGGACCTCCCATGTGGGAAGCAGGCGCTTAATCATTTGAGCCACATCTGCTCCCTGACTTTGTTTTTTACATGATTAACTGCTAAACATAACATCAATTCTCTGCCTAGCCACCACTTCCTCCAAAGAGTCTTCCCTGGTTATTCCCCAAATCTGTGTTTAGGTGCCTCTCCATATATTCCTATAAAACCCCATACTTCCCTGACAACACCTACAGATGGATGGATGAATGAATGAATGAATGAATGAAGCAGGGGTAGGGAGGAAGGAATAGCATATGCAAAGCCATGGTACTTGAAAGACAAAAGTTGGCTTATAGAATTCTGAGATGTTCTGTATGACTAGGCACCAAGGTTGGACAACTGGGTCGGTGAAAGGTATGATGAGGGATGAGAATAGAAAAACAGGCTGAGGTCCAGGGATGAAAGACTTGAATGCCACATTAGAAGATGGATTCTGAATTGTATGCAACAAGGACAAATGAAGATACAAGAAATCTCCTAGCATAAGGAGTCCCCACTATTAGGAATAGAAGAGGAGGAACAATGACTTAAATTTGGACAGAGGGATATGCAGAGGGAAATGATGGCACTCAGGAAGCAGTTCTGGCTTAGAAATGCAGATATGGGAGTCACCCTTTGGGAATGGGTGAAGCAACTATGAGAAACTGTCCTGAGAAAATCTTGTAAGGAACACAGGATCCAGGACGAGTGTCCCAGAAACCATGGGAGAAGAGAGTATCAGGAAGGAGGGAAGGACTGACCACATTATATGCCAAATCTATTGTGCAGCACTCTGCACACAGTAGGTGCTGAGCATTTGTTGACGTGCAAAATAATATACTGCAGTTTGTCCATTCAGGTAATACGTATTTTAAAATAAACTGCATATTTCTCAGATTATCAAGTCTATTTATATATTTATTTATTTACTGTGTGCGTGTGTTGTTTTTTTTTAAGCAGTTTTATTCACATATCATTCAATCCATCCAAAAGGTCAGTTTTTAATTACAGCAATTGTCACTTCAGGGAGCTGAGGGGATAGCTTACACACCTGGGAAGATACTTAAAAACAAAACAAACAAACAAACAAAAAACCACACACCCAAGCCCTGATTAAAAGGATGCCAGCTGTGTCCTTTTGAAAAGAATCAAAGAAATCTACTTTCTTCATGCAAATAATTACTCCCCAATTTTTTTCAAATTTGGGACTTTGATATCCCATCTTCACAAAATAGAGAAACCCTGCTGAAGGGTGAAAAGGTCATCTAAGTGGGTGTGATATGCAAAGAATTGGGCAATGATAGACATACAAACACTGAGCGATAGAAAAGGCTTGGGAGAAGGGAAGGCATATGCTAACACCCATGAGCTAGAATTGGCAAATCCTAAAGGGTCAACCAGCAGAGTCAAATGACTCTAAGAAATTCCAAGCTGCTTATTAGCCTCATGAAACCCAAGATCAATAGTTACTTTCTATGAGCCATCATGGAGCTATCTTCCTAATACAAGCCATATTCCTGTTATTGGTTTTGTTGTTTTTCTTTTTGTTTTGGCTACAACAGTTTCCTAGATGCAGGCTTAGAATGCCAATTGAAGAAAAATAAATTTTTTCTCCTATATACCTTCCACTGATCCTCTTTTGCTCAAGAGTTGGTGAAAGAAAAGGCTTAGCAAGTATGTGTTTGTGTGTGTGTGTGTGCATGTGTGTGTGGAAAGTGAACATTAATCCAAGCCAAATGCTCTGGCTAAAACACAAAAAGGCTGCTCTGAGATGACATTGACTAATTAGCCTGAAAAGTGAAAAACAGGTGAGTTTTGGGCACCACAGGCTATATAGAAGGCTTGCCTGTACTTTAAAGCAATTTGTTTTTAAAAGGTCAATGAAGACAAATAGGTAGCAATAAATCACAGTTTACACAATTTTGAAGACTTCATATACAGGCCTTAAAATGTAGTTTTCAACAGATGGGTCAACAAGTAATTACTTCAACAGTTAGGCACTTTCACAGAAACACCAAGTTAACCCATTATTAATAAAGCAAGAAGCATTGAGATGTTTCTTAAGAAAGGTCACATGCCCATTGTAACCACCCTCCATGCCATCCACCCCCATCGCTCTAGGACAGTAACAACAACTACAAAAGCAGCAAACCCATTCATTCATTAATTGCCAGTTATCTGCAAGCCACAGAGATAAATGGTTAGGGATTAAACAGGCCTCTTTTTTAAAAAACATGCCTCTGTTCTAAAAGAAGTTTACAATTTAGACAAATGTAGGCTAGAAGTTGTATTTGTCTGGGTCCAATCAGGAGAGAGAAACCATACAATAAATGTGAACAGAAGTTAATTAAAGAAAAAAAAAAACTATAAAGATGTTAAAGAGAGCTCTAAAGTGTATCCTGGGGCTGAGAGAAGGTACCAAAGGAAGACAAAGTTTGAAGGGGGACCCCTCCCCAAGGGGAGTTCAGGCTGTTTAAGAAGGTATGGAGGCAGCCCACTGGATAGCAGAGAAGTTCACTGGAACTGGTCCACAATAGCCAAGTGGCAGGAAACAGCCCTCTGGGGTGAGGCGGGCAAGCAGGGGCTGGGCGCCTTTGTCTCAGTGACGCCTGGAGTGCACCACTGTGTGCATTGGACAGAGCCTGGCTGGGGCAGAGCACCACTGGAAGTACATATATACACAGGGTGCATGCTGAGAAGACTTGCAACAGGAGCAAAAAATAAATAAAAACAAAACACAGTAACCGGAACCAGGAAGACACACTCCTGTAACATCCCTCCAGCACCCTCTACTGGCAGAGCTTAACACTGGAAACTCTAAACAAAGGCTGAAAGAATTCCATACATTATTAGCAGAGCGGGTACTGAAGGGTGAATTTGGAGCGGAGAGGCAGTAAATTGAAAACTGAAATAGAGGTAAAGGCAAAGTTGGGAGAGCACAAAAAGAGCAATGAGTTTCTTGGGTGTTTAGGGCTTCAGAGGAGGTAGTGTTTGAGCTGAATCTGGAAGGATGAGTTGAGATATTGGAGGTGGGGGTACAATGGGAAAGAGAAAACTCATTCCAGGTTGGGAGAAGAGTTTTATTATTAACTCTGGAATCTTGGGCAAGCCTAGCCTCTTCAAACCTCAAAGGAGATACTGGGCCTGGCCTATTTTAAAAGGTCCCAATGAGATTAAAATGAAACAAAGGATTGTGAAGGAACTTTGAAAAAAGTTTAAAGCATTAGATGAAAACCACTTACTGGCAATATCTCTAAATAGTACCAACAATTTGAGCTCTAGTATGAACTCTGAATACCCACTCCCTCAGGTCCTTTTTGCATTGCTCCTACCAATCCTAGTAGACATTTTTTACATCAAAGGCTACCTGCAAATCTTTGCTGAATGAATGAGCACATCTTGGATTATCATGAGAACAGAGGAAAACTTCCATTTCGAATCAAAACTAACTTCTGGAAAATGCAAGATTTCCCATTTACTTGTAATAAGAGGATAAAAGTATCATTAAATAAATATCTACTTTCTCTAAACTTAGTTATACACACTTATCTTTGATGTATACCTTAAACTAGAATTTATCATAAAATTTTAATAGGGAATATGAAACAAGGATTTCATTGAGAAATTAATTCATAGTGTCTTCTACCATTTTAAATTACCCCCAAACTCTTAATGACATAATATGATAAATAAAATAAATTAAAAATATAAATAAATTCCATAAGAACAAACAAAAATCAGTCTGAGCCCATAGGTCGGCCGGAACACGTGGACAAACAGTTCACACATGCTGCCAGTCCCTGGTCACAGATGATGCTTCACAGCAGGGTTGGGGCATGGAAGCGCTGCTTCCCCTTTACTGGCCATTGGAGCCCATACTTTTGAAACCTCTGAGGTTTTAGAAACATCATAGAGCTCAACTTCTCCAGGACCCTAAACACTAATATTATCAAAAACAGGTCAACAGAAAGGAAAGAAAATTAATATTTATTCAGCACCAATTCAGTGCCAGGCACTGTGCTAGGTTTTAAAACATATGTGTCTTATTTAATCCTCACTGTTATCCTTTCTTACATATAAGGCAATCAGGGTTTGTAGAGGTGAAGCAAATTGTGAGGCTGCAATGCAAAACCAGGTCTAACTGATTTCAAAGCAAACTCGCTTCCCCTTTAACTCAAGCTGCCTTTCCAGGGGGAAATTTTGTGAGAGGTCCTCATTAGCCTGTAAGAAATATTATACTCAGTCAAATTACTACTGCAGGTCTGAGGACATGGGGATGAAAGAAAAAGTAACAATGATATTAAGAACCATTCCAAATATTCTCCCGATCTCACTCCATTCACTCCCTTTGCCCTCAACATTTTGGCTTTGTCCTTTACAAGCTACTGAGGAACACATATATTTTAAAATTTTTAGACAAATAAGATATGTTTTCTGCTTTCATTTCTTAAATACTCTATCCCATCTGGAAATCAGCACTGCTACTCTTAAATTAAGGATAGTATCATATGTCAGTCACCAAGTGCTCTCCAGGGGAAAGTAAGACCCTGACAGATTTTGAAAGATAATCTAAATGAGAACTGCTACAATTTCTAACCATTGACTGCTTGATTTATTAACAGTGTCACCACCTGACTTCTGTGCAATGCTCTACATACTACAAAGTGCTTTCACACACATCATCCCACCAACAGAATGAAAACAGCACTGATTGAGGCAAATGTGAAATTCTAACCTATTGTTAGATGTACTCAACCTCTACTCCTTAATTTTTTTAAAACAAATCAGTTCTATTGGTACATATTAACAAAGTATACAATTCATCCAAACTGTACAATCAATGGTATTTAGTATTATCACAGTTCTGCATTCATCACTTCAATCATTATTAGATCATTTTCATTATTTCAATAATAATAATAATAAACAAAAAACAAACAAATAAACTAGAAAATTCTTCACCTCTCAATATCTGTTTCCTTGCTGTACATAGCTGCTATTTCTGGTTATTCTTGCACAATTATTTATTTATTTATTAAGCAGTTTTGTTGAGATATATTCACATATCTCAAAGTATAATCAATGGCTTTTGTATAATCACAATGTTGTGCATTCATCACCACAAAACTTTTAGAACTATTTCATTACTCCAAAAAGAAAAACTCCACACCCCTTAGCGTGCCTTCCCTAGCCCTACATCACCACTAATCTAATCTTGTCTTTATAAATTGATTTATATTACATTCTATATAAATGGAATCATACAATATGTTACACAATGGATTTAGTTCATAGTAGTGCAATCATACAGTATTTGCCCTTTTTGTGTTTGGGTTGCTTCACTCAACATAATGTCCTCCAGGTTCATCCAAGTTATCATTTGCTTTATGACTTCACTTCTCTTACAGCTGCTTAATATTCCATCGTGTGAATACACCACAGTTTGTTTATCCATTCATTGGTTGATGGACATCTGGGTTGTTTCCAACTTCTAGCAATAGTGAATAATGCCACTATGAACATTGGTGTGCAGATGTCTGTTCGTGTCACTGCTCTCAGTTCTTCTGGGTATGTACCTAGTAGTGATATTGCAAGATAATACGGCAAATCCATATTCAATCTCTTTAGGAACTGCCAAACAGTTCCTGTACCATTATATGTTCCTGCCAACAGTAAATAAGCATTCTTATCTCTCCACATTCTCTCCAACACTCATAGTTCTCTGTCTTTTTAATAACGGCCATTCTGATAGGTGTGTAAAATGATATTTCATTGTAGTTTTCATTTGTATTTCCCTAATCATTAGTAATGTTGAACATTTTTCTTTTTTTTTTTTTTTGCCATTTATATTTCTGGTTTTGATAAATGTCTATTCAAGACTTTTGCCAATTTTTACTCAGGCTGTTTTTTTATTGTTGAGTTGTAATCTCTTTATATAGCATGGATATTAAATACTTATTGGACATGTGATTTCCAAATATTTTCTTCCACTGAGTCAGCTGCCTTTTCACCCATTTGACAAAGTCCTGTGAGGTGCAAAAGTGTTTAAGTTTGAGGAGGTCCCATTTATCTATTTTTCCTTTTGTTGCATGTGCTTTGGGTGTAAAGACCAAGAAACCACCACCTACCTCAGGGTCTTTTAAGATGGTTCCCTACATTTTCTTCAGGTAGTTTTATGGTCCTGCTTTTATATTTAAGTCTTTGATGAATTTTGAGTTGATTCATGTATAGGGAATGAGATAAGGATCCTCTTTCATTCTTTTGGTTATAGATGTTTATTTCTGGACTCTCAATTCTATTCCACTGATTGATGTGTCTGTCTATCTTTATGCCAGTACCATGCTGTTTTGACCACTGCAGCTTTGCAATATGTTTCAAGGTCAAGCAGTCAAATTCCCATGTCGCTCTTCGTTTATTAGAATGCTTTTAGCTATTCGGGTGCACTTTTCCTTCCAAATGAATTTGGTAATTGCCTTTTCTATTTCTGTAATGTTGGCTGTTGCAATTTTGATTGGCACTGCACTGAATCTATACATCACTTTAGGTAGGATTCACATCTTCATGATATTCAGTCTTCCAATCCATGAACAGAGAATGTCTTTCCATTTGTTTAAGTCTTCACCAATTTCTTTTTAGCATTGTTTTGTAAGTTTTCTGAATATAGATCCTGTACTTCTTTGTAGAATTCACCTGTGAAACCATCTGGTCCTGGACTTTTCTTTGTTAGGAGATTTTTCGATGACTGATTCAGTCTCTTTAAACGTGATTGGTTTGTTAAGTTCTTGTATTTCTTGTATCGCCAGTGTAGGTTGTTTGTGCATTTCTAGGAACTTATCCATATCATCTAAGTTGTCTAGTTTGTTGGAATAGTTTCTCATAATATCCTCTTATAATCCTTTTTATTTCTGTGGGATCAGTCATAACTTCCCCCCTTTCATTTCTTTTTTTTTTTTTTTTTTAATTTATTCATTTATTCCCCCCCTTGCTGCTTGTGCTCGCTGGGTCAGCTAACCACGCCATGCGGGCGGGCTTGCCTTCACCAGGAAGCCCCAGGAACCGAACCCGGGGCCTGCCATATGGTAAACGGGAGCCCCACTGATTGAGCCACAGCCGCTTCCCCCCTTTCATTTCTGATTGTATTTATTTAAATCTTCTCGCTTTTTTTCTTTGTTAGTCTAGCTAGGGGGTTGTCAATTTTATTGATCTTCTCAAAGAAACAGGTTTTGGTTTTGTTGATTTTCTCTATGTTTTTTTCTTCTCAGTTTCATTTATTTCTGCTCTAATCTTAATTATTTCTTTCTTTCTGTTTGCTTTGGGATTGGTTTGCTGTTCTTTTTTGAGTTTCTTCAGCTGTTCAGTTAGATCTTTGATTTTAGCTTTCTTCTTTTTAATATAGGTGTTTAGTGCTATACATTTCCCCCTTAAGACCACCCTTGCTGTGTCCCATAAATTTCTTGTTGTTGTTGTTGTTTTGTTTTTAGCTGCTTAAAACAACACATGTTTATTATCTCACAGTGTGAATATCAGCAATCCCTGTACAGTATAGATGGGCCCTCTGTTCAGTCTCACGAGCCTAAAATCAAGGTGTCAGCAGGCATTCACACCTGAAGTTCAGGGTCCTCTTCCAAGCTTATTCAGGGTTTTGACAAAATCCAATTCCCTGTGGTTGTAGGTCTGAGATCCCCATTTTCCTGCTGGCTCTCAGCCCAGGGCCACCCTGATTCCTAACCACAACATAGCAGCTTACTTACAAAGCCAGCAGGAGACTCTCCCTAAAGGCTGCTACAACAGCCTCACATAACCTAATCAAGGGAATGGCTATCCCATCAAAAGCACACTCATGGAAAAAAAAAGGGATTTACACCAGGGGCAGGATCTTAGGTGGCATCCTAGACTTCTGCCTACCACAGAGTGCTGGTGACCTGTTTTGTATCCCATAACTTTTGATAAGTTGTGTTTTCATTTTCATTTGTTTCAATATATTTATTGATTTCACTTGCAATTTCTTCTTTGACCCACTGATTATTTATGAGTGTGTTGTTTAACTTCTGCCCATTTGCAAATTTACCTCTTTCCTGTCTATTATTGATTTCTAGTATCATTCCATTATGATCTAAGAAGATGCTTTGTATAATTTCTATCTTTTAATATTTATTGACAGCTGCATTGTGACCTAATATGTGGTCTATCCCCGAGAAAGCTCCATTAGCACTTGAGAAGAATTTATAACCCTCTGAGTTTGGATGCAACGTTCTGTATACGTATGTTAGGTCTAACTCGTTTATCATATTGTTCAAGTTCTCTTTCTCCTTGTTGATCTTCTGTCTAGTTGTTCTATCTAATGATATGAATGGTGTACTGAAGTCTCCAAAGATTATTGTAGAGATGCCTATTTCTCCCTTCAGTTTTGCCAGACTTTGCCTCATGTATTTTGGGGCACCCTGGTTAGGTACACAGATATGGATGACTATTATTTCTTCTTGGTGGATTGTCTCTTTTATTAGTATATAATGGCCTTCTTTATCTCTTATAACTTTTTTGCATTTAAAGTCTGTTTTGTCTGATATTAGTATAGCTACTCCTGCTCTTTTTTGGTTACTATTTGCGTGGAGTATCTTTTTCCAACCTTTTACTATCAGCAGGTTTGTATCCCTAAGTCTAAGGCAAATCTCTTATAAGCAGTGTATGGATGGCTCATGTTTTTTTTAATCCATTCTGTCAGCCTATATCTTTTGATTGAGGAGTTCACTCCATTCACATTCAATGATATTAAATTCATTATTTACTTCCACCATTTTATTCTTTGTTTTTCATATGTCCTACCTTATTTTCATCTGTCTTTTTACTCTTTTGGTCATCCTTTCTGCTATTCTTTCTCTATACTCTCCTCCAAACCTCTCTCTTCTGTCTTTTTCTTTCAGGCTCTAAGGCTTCCTTTAATACTTCCTGCAAAGGTAGATTGTTTTATATAAACCCTCTTACTTTCTGTTAGTTTAGGAGTATTTCATATTCACCTTCATATTTGAAGGACAATTTTCCTGGATAAAGAATTTTCAGCCAGCAAATTTTCTCTTTCAGTATCCTAATTGTATTATACCACTGTCTTTTTCTTTTTTTTTTTTTCTTTAATTCTTTGATGATTATTTTTATATATATATTAAAAGATGCTTATATTACATAAATGTTACACAAAAATTACAGGGATTCCCATGATCTCCATCTCCCATACCTCCCATAACATCTCACATAAAAGGCCCACTGTCTTCTTAACTCCGTGGTTTCTGATGATAAATCCTCACTAAGTCTTATTGGGTGTCCCTTGTATGTGATGGTTTGCTTTTCCCTTGCTGCTCTCAGAATTTTCTCTTTATCTTTGACGTTTAACATTCTGAGTAGTATGTGTCTTGGAGTAGGTCTATTCGGATTTATTCTGTTTGGGGTATGCTGCACTTCTTGGGCATGTAAATTCGTTTCTTTTGTGAGAACTGAGAAATTTTCAGCTATTATCTCCTCAAATACTCTTTCTGCCCCCTTTCCCTTCTCTTCTCCTTCTGGAACTCCCATGACACATATGTTGTTGTGTTCCATGTTGACATTCAACTTCCTGAGCCCTTGCTCAATTTTTTCCATTCTTTTCTCTCTTCAATTTCAGCTTCTGTCTTTTGTATCAGTTATTCTTTCTTCTATAATTTCGCGTCTGCTGTTGTATGCCTCTGATGTGTTTTTAATCTCACCTATTATGTCTTTCATTCCCATGAGCTCTGTTACTTTTCTGTTCAGGTTTTCAAATTATTCTTTGTGCTCACTCAATGTCTTCTTGATGTCATTTATCTCCTTAGCCATATTGTCTTTCAACTCATTAATCTGATTTGCAAATTTGTGTGCATCTTGGTATGTTTTCTCCTTGAGTGTCCTGGGAAATAATTATGGTTCATTTATGGTTTATAAGACCCATTAATCAGTTGTCTCAAATCCTGTGTCTCTTCTGGGGCTTTGATATATTCCTTTTCTTGGGCCATTTCTTCCATTTTCTTAGTATGTCTAGTAATTTTTTGCTGATGTCTAGGCATCTGATTAGGATGGTGAGTTTACTCAGATGCTCAATTTCTCTGTCTTTCATGGGGATTTAGTGGTAGAAGCCTGTGTGTTACTGCTGTTCTTTGATTCTTGGTTCAACCTGGGCCTTTAAGATTGCTTCTATTAGTTGCTTAAAACTGGGCTCTGGACCCAGTAATGGGTTGCAGACCTGCTTCCTAGGGCCTTGGGAGGGAGGCTATAAAAGCCAGAAAAAGCCTCTCTTACATTCAATTTCCTCATGTGCACTTCCTTGATCTGCCAGCAGATGGTGCTCTTTGGCAGCCCTCTCAGTTCAATGCCTGTTTGGAGTGTTTGCTGCAACATGGAGTGGATCAATGTGATATCAAACTTTCTCAGAGGAAGTTCTCCAACCTTCACTGGTAGCCTCCTCCCTTTTCCCAGGTAGGAAATGATTCCACTCCCTTCTGCATCCTCAACAATCAGTCCTGGCTAGTAGAAAGGGAGATTAAGAGGGTCAGATCTCTTTACTCCTGAGCTGGCTCCCAAGGCAAACAATGGCATGGTCCCACCCAGCCTGGAAGGGCACAGCAGACCAAATTTGTGGGTCAAAAGCTGAGTCAGCCTTAGGCTGCATCCCTCCTCTCCCCTTTCCTGGGGAGGTGGATCCCTGGGGCCCCCTTTGACTGTAGCTACAGGCCCAGAGGCCTGAGTATTCAAAAGTGTCTTTAATGTGAAAAAGGGTACCAGCAGTAGCAGCTGCCACTTTTAACTCACAATTTTGCTATCTTGATTCTTTTCCTTTGTCCCTCTCTCTCTTCTGGGGGGTTTTCAGTCTTCCCCTGGTTGTTCTAAACCCTAGAAGATTTTTTCCCAGGCTGTTTCTGCCTGTCTTCTAGCTATTTTTCTGGGAGAGAAGAGAGTCCTGTGTCCTTCTAGTCTGCCATCTTCCTGGAAGTTCTACTTTTTAAAATTAGTTCAGGGGCGGATGTGGCTCAAATGGTTGGGCATCCATCTGCCATATGGAGGGACCTGGGTTCGATCCCTGGGACCTCCCGGTAAAATAAATATATATATATATATATAGAAGGCGCATGGGCTGCCAGGCTCTGTGTGCTGGTGAGCCACCAGGCCCTGGGAGCCATGCAGCAAGATCATAACAGGAGAGAGACACAGGGGACAGACAAGATGAGACACTCCAAAAGCTCTGAAAACCAGGAACCGAGGTGGCGCAGGTGGCAGAACACCTCTCTCCTACGTCGGAGGTCTCCAGGATCGAATCCTGGTGAAGACTGGAGAAGGAGAATGAGAAGAGATGGCAGGAAACAGACACAGAGAATTGCCCAGCGAATGGACACAAAACAGCAAATGGGGAAGGGGGGGTTTAAAATGGATAAAGTAAATAAATAAATCTTTTAAAAAAATAAAAAATAAAAATAAATAAAATTGGTTCATCTTTTAATTAATCTTTTTCCTGCTATACCGCTCATTAGTCATCCCTATTCTTGTCCCATCCTTTCTCCTCCAAGCCCCACCTTCCACACCCCAGTGTAAGTAAATCAGATTGTTCCTTCTTTAGAAAAGATCCAGGTTTCTATGATTACTGTAACTTACACTGAAACAGTCTCCCAGGAACAACCTTTCATCTAATACTCATGTACAATGCCAGAAGAGAAGAGTCAACTACAGAATTTCTGGCCCATGCCTCAGAGTTTCAAACCACAGTTCAGAAAGCTTTTCCCTCCACCAGCTTTTAATGAGACAATGTGGAAGAGGATCCAATGACACAAGGAAGCTAGACTGAAAACCTGTCACTGACTAGTTAACTTTTCCTTTCCTTTTTTCATCTGTAAAATGGTGCCTGCCCTCAGAGAGTATGGTGAGATTGAAATGAAATCATGCCTATAAAATATTTTGCACAGAGTCTGGTCAAGAACAAGTACTTCCTAAAATTAGCTTCTATTATTCTTATGGAATCTGAACTGACTAAAGCAGTGCTAACTTGTTGTGTCTCTCACATTCTCACCTTCCCATTATTAAAGGGGAATGGAATATTCACAGTCAGTAAGATAGCTCTTATTTTAAAAATGGAAAATAAGTGTTGGTGAGGATGTAGAGAAATTGGAACTCTCATGCATTGCTGGCAGGAACGTAAAATGGTGCAGCCACTGTGGAAAATGGTACAGCAGTTCCTCACAAAGTTAAATACAGATGGAAGTGGATGTGGCTTGAGCAGGGAGGTCCACATGGGAGGTCCCAGGTTTGGTTCCCAGTGCCTCCTAAAGAAGACAAGTAAAACAACGAGCTGATACAACAAGATGATGCAACAAGGGACACAACGAGGAAACACAATGAGAGACACAACAAGCAGGGAGCAGAAGTGGCTCAAGCAATTGGGCACCTCCCTCCCACATGGGAGGTCCTGGGTTTGGTTCTCAGTGCCTTCTAAAAAAAAAAAAAAAAGATGATGAGTAGACACAGAGAGCACACAACGAACAGACACAGAGAGCAGACAGAGAGTACAAACAATGAAGAGGCAGGAAGAAATAAATAAAAATAAATCTTTTTTTTTTTTTTTAAGTTAAATACAGAATTATCATATGACCTAGCAATTCTACTCCTTGGTATACACCCAAAAGAATTGAAAAGAGGGACTCACATAGATAATTGTACTCCAGTGTTCATGGCAGCATTATGCACAATAGCCAAAAGGTGTAAACAACTCAAGTGTCCTTGGACAGATGGATAAAAAAAATGTGGTATATACATAAAGTGGGATAGCATTCAGCCATGAAAAGGAATGAAGTTCTGTTACATATGACAATATAGATAACTCTTGAAAACATGATCAGTGAAATGAACTACACACACACACACACAAAACAAATATTGCATGATTCCACTTAAATGAAATATCTAGAATAATGCATAGAGACCGAAAGTAAGGTAGAGGTTACCAAGGGCTGGTGGGAGAAGACAATGGGGAGTTACTGTATAACATGTACAGAGTTTTTGTTTAAGGTGATGTAAAAATTTTAGTAATGGATGGTGGTGATGGTAAGTACAATCTTGGAAATGTAATTGATGCCAATGAATTATACCCTTAAAAATGATTAAAATGGACAATTTTTATGTTATATATTGACCGTAATTGTTTTTAAAAAGGGGGTAGGGAATGGGAAGCCTTGAATACTCTATCAGTAGCTGAAAACATGTCAGCTGGAAGATGACTTTTTTCTCCCTAACTATCCAGGGACCCTTGCTCTCCAGCTGTGACCTTTACTCCCTTCTCAAGTCTTACAGCTTGTGAGGAAGACACATTCAGGAAGACATTTGGAAAGTCAGTAAACATACTAGAAGTCCAGGGTGCCCAGCACCTTATTAGCTCCACCCCGGGTTACAAAGGGCAGCCTCTGACCTCCAGTTGTTTAAAATCTATTTGGGGATTGGGTTGACTAGCAACAAAGGATTCAACTGAAAAAGCAGCAAGAGATAAGCTTGTTGGAGAGTTGGGTACATAAGGAAAGGAGTTGAAGTTTACTAAGGCGGTAGACCTTCAATTGCAGGTTGAATTTAAAGAGCAGTATCCAAATCTAAATTCCATAACATGCCAGATTGTTTTTAAGAGTCGCTTTCGACACCATAAAGCATTTGTGTGTGTGTCTGTGAGAGAGAGAGAGAGAAAGAGAGAACGAGAGATTTTGAGTAAAGGTTTTGATCATAATGTAACTCACCAGTAAAAGGAATACTTTCTTCAAGCATAAACATTAAAGTAGCCTTTGGACTTCTTTTACAAAAAAGAATAAACTTAAAATTCTTTTAAGTTAGAATTAACTTAAAAGTAAAACTTTTTCTGTAGTGCACAGGAATAAAGGAGTTTTTCTCCTTATGTTGGGCAGGAAAAAGAATGAAGGAAGGTGCTAATTCCTTGGTCTCCCCAGGGGAAAAGGGTTCAAAAATTCTGCCCTCTTCCACTTTATTGTATCTCAAATGCAGCTGAGCAGACTGTACCTCAATTTTCAACCCCAGATGGGTACCTGTGGAGCCACCCAGAGCATGGAGAGCACTTTCCCAGTATTTGAGAATCAGGGCAAACCCGGGGTAACAGCAGCCACCTCCTTAAAACTTAACAAAGATCTTCTCCAGTTTGAGCAGTCAAAATTCAAACTAAAAGCATCTCCATGCTCACCAATAGGAAAGCCTGTTTTCTTTTAATTAAAAAAAATTTAGAGGTTATCCGTCAGCTTTGTTTACAAGTAATGAGTCCAGCAGTCCCCATTTATCACCCTTGGAGATTCTTTTACACTTTGATGTGAAAAGAGTCAGAGCCCATTGTGATTTCAACTACTCTCCAACAGCAGTCCTTTCATTTGCAAATGAAGCCCTGGCCCCCAGTAAGAACCAACTCAGAAAAAAAAAATCATTGCCTCCCCTTCCAATCATTTCTGAGAGACAGGGAGAAAGTAGCTGACTTGACATTTCTTTAAAAGGCGGGGGGGGGGGGGCTCCCAGCATCCCCCAATGCATTCCCTACCTTTACTGGTTCTTTCTCCCGGAATGTCCTTTCCCAATTTTTGCTGCTTGTGAAAGGTGAACTTTCATGAAGCCACCCCATCTGGAAGGGCGGTCTCTAAGCTTTTGTAGGAATTTATGTGCACTGTTAACTTATAACTCTTAAGCCAAAGGACCTAACATTACTTATTGCTCTCTCCCTTAGAGCAAGTGTAGAGCGGTTTTCTCCAGAGCCGGGAATGTACCAGCACCCTGACTAAGCCAAAACAGACCCTCAACCATCCCAATCGTGAGGTCACAAGACACCCATTTTCCCCCATCTTTACCAATCTCCCACATAAAAGGAAACTGAGTTTTAAGGAAGTTTAAAAGGGAAAGAGGGCTTAAAGATTTTTAAAAATATCTACCAAGTCAGAGGTGGTGGTTAAAAAGAGGAAGGTACAGTACATAGCACCACTAGGGAGATATTTTTTAAAGTAAATGTCTAAAACTTAAATATAACATACAATGAATTATAACAAATGTACCACACTAATGCAAGGCGTTATGATAGGGGGGTATATGGGAACTCTGTATTTTACATATTCTATGCATGATTTTTATTTAAGCCTACGGCTTCCCTAATAAAATTTTTTTATTAGAAATACATATATACCTAAGAAAAGTGAACATCTCACCTGTGAATTCTCACAACACGACACATCCATGTAACCAGCTCCCAGATCAGGACACAGAAAATACCAGGACTCTTGACCTAGTAAACTATTTTTAGAAAAAAGACTTTTATCTCGAATCTAATCAAGCTTTAGAGCTAACTTCCATTCTACAGGAAATAGATGGGATAGAATCAAAGGGGTTCTCAGTCTCAGCACCACTGACTTTTGGGGGCAGACAATTCTTTGTTGTGGAGGGCTGTCCTGTGCATTGTAGGATGCTTAGCAACATCCCCCGCCTCTACCTACTAGATTGTGACAATGACAAAATCATTCCAGATACTGCCAAATGCCCCCAGGAGGAAGAACAGTCCCCAGGTGAGAACCACTGGTATATAGGGACAAGTTAAACATAATAAGAGGAAGCAAACAGACAAATCCACAAAGGGAACATACATTCAACTCAGCTTCCTCACCCTGTCAATATCACCCCCTCCAAAAATAGGGGAAATACTCTAGATTAAAAGACTCAAGAGACATAACAAACCTAATGCAATGTGTGAACTGTGGCTTGGTTGAATCAGGAAGTAAACAACTTTAAATGAGATTTTAAAACAATCTGAAAAGTCTGTATATGTGCTAGGTATTAGATAAATCCAAAATGTCAGCTCTATTAGGTGTGAGATTGGTGTGCAGTTATGTTGGGAAATATCCATATTTTTTAGAGATGCACATAAAGTTTACAAGAATAAAAAAGATGGATATCTGGAATTTGCTGTAAAATTCTTAAGCAAAGAAAAAAAGATAAAGGGTAGATAAAACAAGTGACAAAATCTTGATAAATGCTGAATTCGGGAAAAGGATATTTGAGAATTAAATAATCTCTACTTCTATTGATGTCTGAATATTTTTATGATAAAAAATTTCTTTTAAAGTGAAGAGGAGAGGAGAAAGGGAGTAAGAGAGAACCGTGATTAAGTCCACATTAAATTAGGGATATTGTGGCCAATCAGGGTCAATAGTAAAGCTTCATTGTTGCTGCAATGCAAAAGATTTTTTCCTTCTGTTTCATCTCTTAACTTTGAGACTCTCTTCTCTCCCTAACAAGAAGTCTTGAACCATTTCATGCTTTCAATAACTTTAATAAGACTTGTTCACCTAACTACAGTTAATAACATCATATGCAAAAATATATAACACACTTTCTACCAAAATATTTAAATCTTTTTTTTTGTCTGTATTGCAGGTTATACCCTCAGAACTTATTGGTAAAAAACAGAAATGAAATTGTATAGGACCCTGTATGTTATTTAGTAATTAAAAATTTTCCCAGCCAAAACCAAACAAGTTAGCTATTAACTTTCTCCAGCCCTTTTGCTTCCTTCAGTAAAATGAGGCTGATTACCATCTAATTGGTCCACTTTATAGGGTTATCATGAAGTAGGAAAAACAAGCTCAGATGCTGAAATAATCTTCTCCAAACTTCTGAAAATCTGGGACTTTGGAACTGAAATTCTCTTCTTTATAACTCTGTTCCACAGATTCCAAATAAGGCTGAATGTTACAGCTCCAGAAGGAAAGGATTATTATAATTGAAGCCCTTCAAAGAGAAGGTTTACCCCCAAATCAGTATAGTATTTAATTAGTATCTCTACATAGATAATGTAATCCTAAACAATTCAGCTCAAAGTCTTATCTACCACCATGGACCAAATTATCACCTAAAGTAATATAATGTCAACTGCTTCAGTTAGTACCTGTCATACTGGAGGCTCTAAATAAATGTTAATTTGTTCTCTAACTCTCGGGATTAATAAGGAGTTTAGGACTGAAGGCAGAAGGGAAACCACATGCAAGGCATTTGAAGACTGCCCCATGGGCACACTGACTTGTAAATTTAAAATAATCTAAAAATGACTCAAAATATAAATCTACCATACAACAAAGCAATTCCACTTCTAGGTATCTATCTCCCCCAAACGAAAACATATAACGACATTTTAAAAAGCCCATAAAGATATCTGCATGAATTTCATAGCAATATAATTCATAAGAGTCAAAGGGTGGATATAATCCAAAAGACTATCAATTGGTGCTTGGTAAACAAATGTTTCTATCCAGTCAATGGACTATTATTCTTCATTAAAAAGGAATGAAATACTGACACATGCTACAATGTCAATGAACTTTGAAAATTTTATGTTAAAATGAAAAAAGCCAGTCACAAAAAGTCCACATAATGTTTGATTCCATTTATATGTAATGTCCAGAATAGGCAAAAGTAGAAAGTAGGTTAATGGTTGCCTGGGGCTGGAGGTGGGAACGAGGATAAACTGTAAATGGGCTGATACATCTATTGGGAATGATGGAAATATTCTAAATTTGGATTGTGGTGATGGCTGCACAATTCAATACAGTGACTAAAAATCACTCCATTGTACACCTAAAATGGAATGCAAATTATACCTCAATAAAATTGTGGTTTTTTAATGACTATACTATTTGTAGAAGAATAAATGCTATGTAGCAGTGTTTCCTTATAGTTTGTGCAGGGTTTAGGGCAATCCCATGTCCACTATTAAATGTAAACTACACCACAGTAAAATCTTCTACGTGTAAACAGAGCCTGCAGATACACACACTTTTTGTCTACCCTTCTATGAATGGTATTCCTGGAGGAGCTCACAAAGGAATCCCTTCAATCCAAAGAGTTGCAGCTAAACAAAGCCTTTCCCCTTGAAGTAGAATTAAAGTACCTACTGACTCCCCTGAAACCCATTCTACCATCATCACCTTAGTGGTGGAATTAGTGACATTTTGAGGACTTACAATGTTCCAGACACCAGGACAAGTACTCTCCCTGCACTATGTCCTTAGCCTGATTTTAATGGGGCTTTAAAAGTTAAGCAATTTGTCCAAGGCACCAGCATGGGAGAAGAGATCTGAACACAAACTATCCGACCCCAAGTCCCACACTCAACTGTGTTATATTGTGACATGTAATAATAGATCAAAAAGGTTTTCTTGATGAAATTACTCAATATTTTTACAGTTTAATTTTTCCCCTAAAAAAATCTAACTGTCCCTTTGGGAAAAAACTAATTATGAAAAAAATTTCCTCAGATTTGGGATAAGTCTGAAACTAAACTCTTGTAAACTCATCCAGCCGAGTGACTCATCTTAAGCTACATTTGACCATGACGCATACTTACCAGCCAGGAATCATTTTCTAAAAGAGACAGAAACAAGGTGTTCTCTCTAAAAAGCATTACTTCCTTTATAAATCAGGCCTGAAACTACTTCACATGGGAAGTACAGGAACCCTCCCTAGTGCCCCCATTTCACATTTCCAGGTGTGGATTATTTACAGTGCCCATTTCAGGAAAATATGGACTACAGCCATTAATCTCTCCAGTGAGCATCTGGAAGTTTGGTCTGATTTACTCACACAAAGAAAATCCGTCCATAAAATAGGTGTTAATTGGCTTAACACCTTGTGAGCTTCCTCACTAATTGAGGGCTCTGGTCAATTAGGAGAGTTAGACATCACCTCAGACTCCCTGCTACCAGGAGCTTCCCAGACTACAGCACTGCAGTGGGAATAAGGGGTCACAGCATTCAACCCTCACATCCTCTCAAGTACTGAAAAGCAGACCAGCTGATCTTCTAAAATGTTTATAAGAAGCCCCCAACCTTAATGACAGAAGACAATGTGGTGGTATAGCCTGGAATAAAATTGCTTTCCTTCTTTCCATTTATCTTAACATATTTTCCTCCAACCATTAAGTTACGTATATTACTAAAAGAAAAGCTTAGGGGAATGGATGTGGCTCAAATGGTTGGGCGTCCATCTCCCATATGGAGGGACCCGGGTTCAATACCCTGGACCTCCTGGTAAAAAAAAAAATCAAATTAAAAAAAAAAAAAAGAAAGAAAAGAAAAGCTTAAAGAATGTAACATGGGGGGAATGAATGTGGCTCAAGCAGTTGAGCACCTGCTTCCCACATGGGAGGTCCCAGGTTTGGTTCCCAGTGCCTCCTAAAAACAGCAACAATAACAACAACAACAACAAAAAAAAAACAAGCAAACAACAACAAAAAAAACAATTCTAGGGGGGCAGATGTGGCTCAAATGGTTGGGCATCCGTCTCCCATATGGAGGGACCTGGGTTCAATCCCCAGGACCTCCCGATAAAAAAAAAAAAAAAAAAAAAAAAAACCCAACTCAGGGGAGTCAATGTGGCTCAGTGGTTGTGCGCCAGCTTCCCACACATGAGGCCCCGGGTTTAATCCCCAGCCCTGGTACCTCAAAAAAAGAAAAGTAACACGGGAATGTATAACATAGTAACACACTGCATGTAAAATATGAATATGGGTAAAATTGCATATATAAGACCATTTTTCTTTGAAACTGATCTAACATATGCTAATGCTACAAGATGTTAATATCAGACAAAAAAAAAAAAACACTGAAAAATTGAAAAAAAAATTTTTCTTGCATTCTTTCTGTTTATCTCAGCAAGTTTTCTTCCAACCATCAAGTTAAATTGTCCGAGGAATGTATCCCAGTTTTACTCTCTGGTTTCATTTACCTGGGTCCAATTTCAGAAAAATGTAATTTAGTACACACTTTGTAAAAACGAATTTTAGTTTCAGGATTCCAAGAAGAAAATGGGAAATGTCAAGCAATAGATATGAAAAAATAAGAGAACAAGTGGCAAAAAGACATGTTCTGTCTTTCAATCGGGAAAAAGAAAAGTAAATAGAAACCCTGGGGTAAACAAACACTATTTAAAGATGATGCAATTTAAAATGTGGCATAAATTTGAACAATTTACTCAAGGTAAAAATAAGAGGTGAACATGAACCTTCTCTGTCAAGTGACACCAGAGTTGAATTGAACACAGAGAAATGAAAGCCTAGACACTGTCCTGCTTCTCGATCAAAATAATGTAATGATGCTAATCAATTTTTCAACTCATCAATTTGCAAACAAGTTTGCAAGGACACAGATAATTATAAAATAAAATGTGCTATCAATCTTGACAATCTAAAACTAAAAGCAGAGCTAATAGCTGAAGGGTAGAAGTGAGAGGAAAGGTGGAAGAAAGGATAAGGATAATTACATTATCTTCTCAGATCATGGGAAGTTGATGGAAAAAAGAATATCAAATGTATTTTTATTATATAATATATAATTACATTACAAAATATAGATTAAATATTTTTTCAACTTTATTTTGTACATTTAATAATTGAAAATATAAACAATTAAAAACTAAAAAGTATACACAGATGAATAAATATATACATTTCTCAATTAAATCTAATGGATACATATAGAAAAATTTTTTTTAACCAAACAATATATTACACAATATATTTGGTTCATAGTAATGCATTCATACAGTATTTGTCCTTTTGTGTCTGGCTTGCTTCACTCAACATAATGTCCTCCAGGTTCATCCATGTTGCCATATGCTTTATGACTTCATTTCTTCTTACAGCTGCATAATATTCCATCGTGTGACTAGACCACAGTTTGTTTATCCATTCATCTGTTGATGGACACCTGGGTTGTTTCCAACTTTTGGCAATGGTGAATAATGTGGCTATGAACATCGGTGTGCAAATGTCTGTTCGTGTCGCTGCTCTCAGTTCTTCTGGGTATATACCCAGTAGGGGTATTGCAGGGTCACGTGGCAAGTCTATATTCAACTTCTTTAGGAACTGCCAAACAGTCCTCCATAGTGGTTGTACCATCCTGCATTCTCACCAACAGTGAAGAAGTGTTCCTATCTCTCCACATCCTCTCCAACACTTGTAGTTCTCTGTCTTTTTAATAGTGGCCATTCTGATAGGTGTGAAATGATATCTCATTGTAGTTTTGATTTGCATTTCCCTAATCATGAGTGATGTGGAGCATTTCTTCATGTGTTTTTTTGCCATTTGTATTTCTTCTTCGGAGAAATGTCTATTCAAGTCTTTGGCCCACTTTTTAATTGGGTCATTTGTCTTTTTATTGTTGAGTTGTAATATCTCTTCATATATCCTGGATATTAAACCCTTATCAGATATGTGATTTCCAAATATTTTTTCCCATTGAGTTGGCTGCCTTTTCACCCTCTGACAAAGTCCTGTGAGGTGCAAAAGTGTTTAATTTTGAGGAGGTCCCATTTATCTACTTTTTCTTTTGTTGCACGTGCTTTGGGTGTAAGGTCCAAGAAACCACCACCTACTACAAGGTCTTGAAGATGTTTCCCTACATTTTCTTCTAGTAGTTTTATGGTCCTGGCTTTTATATTTAGATCTTTGATCCATTTTGAGTTGATTCTTGTATAGGGGGTGAGATAGGGGTCCTCTTTCATGCTTTTGGTTATAGATATCCAGTTCTCCCAACACCATTTGTTGAAGAGACTGTTTTTTCCCATCAGCGTGGGCTTGGTAGGTTTGTCAAAAACCAGTTGACTGTATAGGTGAGGGTTTATTTCTGGATTCTCAATTCTATTCCACTGATCGATGTGTCTATCTTTATGCCAGTACCATGCTGTTTTGACCACTGTAGCTTTGTAATATGTTTCAAGGTCAGGCAGTGAAATTCCTCCCACATTGCTCTTCTTTTTTAGAATACTTTTGGCTATTCGGGTGCACTTACCCTTCCAGATGAATTTGGTAATTGCCTTCTCTAATTCTGTAAAGTAAGCTGTTGGGATTTTGGTATTGCATTGAATCTATAAATCAGTTTGGGCAAGATTGACATCTTCACGATATTTATTCTTCCAATCCATGAACACGGAATGTCTTTCCATTTGTTTAGGTCTTTTTAAATTTCTTTTAGCATTGTTTTGTAGTTTTATGCATATAGGTCCTGTACTTCTTTGGTTAAATTAACTCCTAGGTATTTGAGTCTTTTTGTTGCTATTGAAAACGGAATTTTCCTCCTGATTTCCTCCTCAGATTGTTGAGTACTAGTGTACAAAAACATTACTGATTTTTGCGTGTTGATCTTGTATCCTGCCACTTTGCTGAAATCATTTATTAGTTCAAGTAATTTGTTGTGGATACTTCAGGATTTTCTAAATACAGGATCATGTCATCCGCAAACAGTGAGAGTTTTACTTCCTCTTTTCCTATTTGGACGCCTTTAATTTTTTTGTCTTGTCTAATTGCCCTAGCTAGAACTTCTAGTACAATGGTGAATAGCAATGGTGACAGTGGGCATTCTTGTCTTGTTCCTGATCTTAGGGGAAAAGCTTTCATCCTTTCCCCATTGAGTATTAAATATTGAGATTAAATATTTTTAAAATATTAAAAATTAAATATTAAAAATATAAAAATATCTTAAAAGGTAACTGATAGAAAAACTAAAAACAATATAAATATCAAAATTGAATGGAAGACATAGAAGAGTATACACTATACATAATATTTAAATATTTAAGTTCAAATGCAGGTAAAACAAATCCACGGTATTAGAAGCCAGAATAGTGGTAACCACTGAGTGAGGCAGCAGTTGAAAGGGGACAAGTGAGACCTTTGGGAAAGCTGGTATGGTCTCTTGATTTGTTAAACAAGTGTGTTCACTTATGAAAATGCACTGAGCTGTCCTAATAATGTATACACTTTTCAGTTTTTATAATTCAATAAAAGTTTTATAAAGAACCAAAAGCAAGAAGAGGGGAAGGAAGGTAGAAGAAAATATAAGTGAGCTCAGATTCAACAGAGCCATGCTGATAAATCTGGAAATCACAGAATAAGACTATTATTTGTGAGAACTAAAGTAAACATATGTCTTTTCACATTACATTAATATGCTGTCCACAATTATGATTTTTGCTAGCCCTTAGCAAAGTAAAGTTTCACACTCAGACCCCCATTTAGTTTGAGTGTTCAGAGTCGCATACTCAATAAGCATCAATTTCTTTGTTAAAAAGGAGTACCCTGGCCCATTCCCAGTGTCGGATGTTTTTCTGGAGTACTAAAAGAGTTAATGCCTATCGTGATTAGACAGTTAAACAAGTGAGCTATTGGTGGACATTAAGAAAAGCTTTATTTAGGATTTCCCCTAGCTTACCCCTTGTACTAGGTATTAAAAATAAAATGAGCACAAATAATAGACAGCACTATAATTGCTAGATTGTTATTACAAAGGGCAATTACCCATCCTAATTCAGTAATTAGCAACAATAGAAAACATCTATAAATAATACAAAATATTTTTTTTAAGTATTGGCACTAAGACTATAATTGATTCTCCCAGCAGAAATTACACTGGATGTAATGTCAATAACTAGGAATTTTTAAAAATCATACCTCCACAAAATATCTTACAAAATTGAAAATTAAAATTACTTCTTCCCCTTAAATTTGTTCCAATGTGCTGTGTAGATTATTTTGTAGGACAAATCCATTTTAATATTCTATAGAGGTCAATTCTCCTTAACTGATGAATTCAAAGGGACCCCAATTAAAATGTCAACAATAATTTTTCTAGAACTTCATTAATGACTTCAGAGTACACCTGAAAATATATAAGCTGATGTGAATAGCTATGAGAGTTTTGAAAATGAAAAATAATGATAAAGAATCTGCCTGAATACTAAAAGATACAGAGAAAGAGTATGATACCACTGCCAGAAGAAACAATGAATGGAACAAAAGAAGTCCAACAATCGACCAAAGAATGTGACAGAATTTAGACATTGCATCCAAATCAGTGGAGAAAAGATAGACAATTTAATAAATGATGTTGAAACTATTGGTTAGTCTTTCACTTAAAAAAAAAAAAGGCTCCCTAACACCCCCCACTTTTTAATGGACTTATTATAATGGAAATTTACAATCACACTTTACACAAAAATCAATTACAGATGGGCTCAAAGAACAAAAAAGATCTAAAACTGTGTTACAAGTTATGAGTGCCAAGCAGCTAACTAAATGTGTGAATTGGCTACAGGGGAATGAGAAAGCCCAGTACTTTCTCAACTTTTTATTTATTTATTTATTTATTTTTTAATATCAGGGCATTCTAGGGCAAACTGACAAGGCAGATGTCTGCGGGAAGAAAACAGGGGGGGTGTGCTTTGGTTGACCTGTAGGCTGAGGGGATCAACATCTTGACATACTTTAAAAGTACTGATGACATACTAGCTGGAAAGTTCTGAATTAAAAAGCTATGTATTGCCTAAAGGAGCAGGGGCTATTCAATATCTTCTGAGTGTTGCCACAGGGCACTGCAAGCCCAGAATTACTAAATCTTAAATTTTTCAAGAGAAGGTAAAAGTCTAGATTTTTATGTTAAAAAAACTAGCAGATTATTTTGTCAGAACACTGTGAGGGACCAAACAAAATCCATCTGTTGACCAGATCTGTCCCACAGGCCACCAGTTTACAAGTTCTGATTTAAATGCAAAAATATGAAATCATACAAGTGCCAGCAAAGAACACATGACATTATTTTCACAATCTTGGAGTAGGAAAGACCTTTTTAAGCACAATCAAAACCAGAATCCACAAAGGACAAGACATTTAACTACATAAAAATTTAAAGCTTATGTGCAACTGAACATTATGAACAAATCTAAAGACAAATGACAACAGTTTTCCCCCAAGGCTCTAGCAGAATGCTGACTGCCACAGCCTGAGTCACATGCCTTCCCCTGTGGGGGAGGAGAGTGTACCAAGTTGAACAACAGTCCCACCAGGACCACCTGGAATTCAAGGAGAGTTTCCTAAAATTCACCGACAGGGGGAGGAAGTAGAATGCATTCAGGACAGTCCAGTGCCTGCTCTATTACTCAATAAAATTGAGTAAGTTTGAATCTATACTTCTCATATTTTAATATGTTTTTTTTAAAAGAGCAATTGTAGGTTTACAGAAAAATCATGCAGGAATTAGAGTTCGCATATACACGACCCCCAACACACTTGCAAAGTTTTTCCTCTTATTAACATTTTGCATTAGTGTGGCACCTTTGTTATAATTGATGAAACAATATTATTATACTTGTATTATTAACTAAAGTCCACAGTTTACATTAGGGTCGACTCTTTGTGTTGTATTGTTCTGTGGATTTTTAATTGCTGTTTTTTTTTTAATTGTGGTAACATATATACAACATAAAAGTTCCCATTTTAATGACTTTCAAATATACAATTCAGTGGTGGTACATACATTTACAATGTTGTGCTCCCATCAATCACCACCATTCATCACCAAAAACTTTTCCATCACCCCAAACAGAAACTGTACCAGCTAAGCACTCATTTCCCATTCCTTACCCCACCCCCATCCCTGATAACCTGTATTCTAACTTTGTAACTATGAATTTGCATATTCTATTTTAATATGGTTTTGAATAGCTAATAGTAAAGATTAAAAAAACCAAAACAAAACTGAGCAGTGATAGTAAGGGTTCCTTTTGGATATCAAAGGAGTTAGTCTTAAAAACTGCCTCAAGGGAAGCAGATGTGGCTCAGGCAATTGGGCTCCCGCCTACCACATGGGAGGTCACTGGTTTGGCTCCTGGTGCCTCCTAAAGAAACAAGGAAGATGAACAGACACAGCAAGTGAAAAACAAGGGGGTGGGGAGAAATAAATTAATTAACTAAATAAATCTATTAAAAAAAAAAAAAAAACCACCAAATGGCCTCAAGGGAATGGATGTAGCTTAAGAGGTTGAAAGCCTGCTTCCAACATCCAAGGTCCTGGGTTCGATCCCCAGTACATCCTAAAAATAAAACAAACAACAAACAAACAAATGAAAACGAAAAAAATCAACTTGGGGGAGCTGATGTTGCTCAGTAATTGAGCACTGACTTCCCAAATATGAGGTCCGAGGTTCAATCCCTGACCCCGGTACCTTAAAAAACAAAACAAAACAAAAAAACTGCCTCAAAATCATAATATGCTCTAACCTCAACAAACACTGATCATTTAGTACATACAAGAAGGCACTGAACTAAGTGTGTGTGCAGGGGAAGCGGCTGTGGCTCAATCAGTAGGGCTCCCGTTTACCATATGGGAGTTCGGTTCCCGGGGCCTCCTGGTGAAGGCAAGCCCGCCCGCACGGCGTGGTTGGCTGACCCAGCGAGCACAAGCAGCAAGGGGGGGATAAATGAATAAATAAATAAAATCTTTGGGAAACGGATGTGGCTCAAGAGGTTCGGCGTCCGTCTACCATATGGAGAGACCGGGGTTCGATACCGGTACCTTCCGGTAAAAAAAAAAAAAAAAAGTGTGTGTGCAGACTTGGAGACAGGGTGTGAATGTGGTAAAATATAAATGTGATGAAGTTCCTTCTCTCCAGGTTCTCATAAGGAAGTGGATTTCATCACAATATTTGGTTCAACACAAGCTGAATATGTATGCACATTTTCCCAAATCAGTGCAATATGGACAAATATCTTGAACACAGGAATTAGAATGCTGATCTAACTGAACTTCCACATTTCAAAGAAATGAGTTAGAGACTCAGACATTACTATGTTTAAAGAAAACATGCAGCCGCTCTAATAGATTGGACTTCATGTAGAGAAAATAGGTATTTTCACAATTTTCCTGCACAGGAGGGCTCATAAATTGCAAAAATGAAAAAGACCAAACTTTATTCATTGGAAAATAGATTCAAAAAGTAAATATTGCCATGTCTTTAAATCATGGATTTCTTTCTTACCTGTTGCTGCTGCTGTTGACTCTTTCAGTAAATGCCATCGCTTCCAGTCAGTGCAAAGGGGCAGGTCTGCTCATCTGAAAGAGAAATGGCAGCCTGTGACCATGAGTCCATAAGTAAATTCACAGCCATGACTGACCTGCAAGAAATCTTACTGGAGACAAAATTCAAAGTTCTAATTCAAATTAGAGAATGGTTTTTCACCAGGTCCCAAGTTGTAAGAATAAACAGACTGGCATATGTCAAAGGCCAAAGGCATTTTTAATTTTAAGGCTGCTAGTCAAAGCCATTTCAGAAAGGAAAAACATACACAAGTTTATCACAAGGAGGAATCAGGCAGGTAACATTTCCCTGGTATCTACTTTTACCAAACATTGTGTTAAGCCCTTCACAAAAAGACATTCCAAAAAGAAAAATAAAAAATAAAGAGAGAAAAAAATGACATTTCATGTGAACATTACAATGAAATTGCAAGGTAGGCAGTAATACCCCATTTTACAGGTAAGAAAGCTGAGAGTCAGTTTTAAGTAATTTTCCTGAGGTCACAGGTTGTGCCAGCATCCTTCCTAGAATCAAAAGGTAAGGTATACAAGCTAAAGAAAAATATGCAAGAGACAACAAAATTAACAGTTGATTCTCAGTAGGAATTCAACCTTTAATAAAAAATTAAAAAATATATGGATCCCAGTAACAGCCAACCTTAAAATTTCCCTTGCCTTGATAAAAGGTGCTAGACTCCAAAAGGCAATTGCTGCTCATCCTCTCATAACAGTACTAGATTTTCAAAATATTAATAACTACCGTGCAATCTGGGTGGATGGCCTTGGTACTATCTTGTGTATCTATAGAAACAACCTGCATCTAGATGGTTAACACTATCAACAGCTGTTTCCTCTTCCCCTCTTGTATGTATTTGTAAATTGACTGCACTTATCCCAACTTGCTTTAAATAGTTTGTTTTCTCAAACAGCCTTAAGGGCAAAAGCTTAGGTTACTAAATTATCTTAGTACAGATTTAACAAACTTTGATACAAATGGAAACACTACATTAAATTTGTAATAGTTTGAATTTGCCTGCTTTGTAGAAGAAGGCTTAACTGTTACACTCAGCTCTACTCAGACTCAAGATAAGGTCTTTTATCTTCCCCTCCATGAAATTAAAATTACTGACATGCTGCTTACAATGTTTCCAAACTTGTAGCTATCATTTGTTACTCTATCTCCTCCTTTAAAAGAATGCAACACAGATGTTGCAATTATTCTTATTAAACTCACAGGATTGGAGCTCTTAAGTTTTTCAGTGTCAAACAGGCTTTGGAGACAGACCCTTCTCCAATCAGCTACTTGCCTACCTGCCCTAGGCAAGTTACCAAAGTTCTCCAACTCAGTTCTTCCTCCCCTCCCCCCACCAACTATCTCACTTTCCCTCCCTTTCTTCCTTCTCCCTCACTTACCCCCATCCTCCCATCTCATTTTCTCTCTCTCTTGACATGCAGTCCTGGCACAGAGGAAGTGACCAAGAAAACATTAGGTATTCATATTAGCATCATTCTTCATAACATTGCTGGAAAGCCCCGGATGGCAGCCCACCCCCCTCCGTGACCTTCTCATGGAGATGCCCAACCTGCTTGCAACCCAACAGAGCCAACCCCTAGTGCTGGTTGGTGGAAAGTGAGAACAGTAGTGAAGTGTTGGGCTGTTGAAGTTCACTTATTTGTTCATCCATTCATTTAGCCAACAAACATTTCCTGAGCACCTACTCTAAGCCAGGTACCATTATAACTGCTGAGAATAAAACAGTGAAGAAAACAAACTCCTGCTATCTGATTCTATACACTATGGGAGGTAAGCAATGAAGACGAAACATTAAGTAAAATATATAGAGGGGAGTGGGTGTAGCTCAGTGGTTTGAGCACCTGCTTCCTAAGTATGAGGTCCTGGGTTCAATCCCCAATACCTCCTATATAAATATAGATATAGATATAGAAGTAGAAATATTAGATATTAAAAGATGCTATAGAGAAAAATTAAGGAGTATAGAGTGACAGAGAGGAAATGAGGTAGGATTATATAGGGTGGTCAGGGCAGGCCCCACTGAGATTCTAACATTTGAGCAAAGACTTAAAGGAAGTGAGGGGCAAGCTATGCAGATCTGTGATGAAAAAGTGTCCTTAGAGACAGATAAGCCCAAGGCTGGAGGAGTGAGCCAATCCCCTGGGTCTCACCACTCAAAAATACCAGAGCTTCCTGGGCAGTGGAGTACAAGGTGAAAAAGACCACATCCCCTGAGGGATGTGGTATGGGGGCACAACCAAGAGCTTGTCAGAGCAAACCAAACCCCTAACTTCCTTGGAGGCACAGAGGCAGGGAAGTGCATCAGCAGAGGACTGATTGTTAGCTCAGTTATGGTTCACCTGAAAGATCAACTTCAGCCTAGGAAAGGCCATTTGGGGCACTGATGTATGATTTGTAGAGCTGTATGGAATAGCCATATAACTAAGCCTAATGTTTGGCGAGGTGAGAACAGAGGTCTAGCACAGTCAGGAAACTGTGATCTTAGCTTAACCACAACTAAGAAAGGAAATTACTAGATGCCTCAGTTCAGCAAGTCTCCTTTGAAGTATGTTCCTTAAAAATATAGTCACTCCCTATATTTTTTGTGTAACATTTATGTAATATAAGTATCTTTTAAAAATAAAAAAAATTATTTAAAAAAATGTAGTCACACTATAAAAATATAGTGTACAAGAAGATGTATGCAATGAAAGATTGTTGGTAAAAGTAAGAAAACTGGTAACAACCTAAATACAAACCGACACAGAAATGGCTAAATCAATGATGGTACCTCATAATGAGATTCAATGTAACATCAAAATGAATCAGATAGATTTATCTAAACAAGCTGCTGAGCAAAATGTACAATGTGAGCCAATTTGTTTAAAAGGAAAATGCTTTATTCTTGTGTTTATGCTTATGCATAACACACACACATAAGAAAGGATTTGGAATAACATACGCCAAATTGTTCATAGCAGCTTCTACAGAAAGGAAAGAGTTGGGAGTTGGATGAGGAGGCCAGAGCAAGAACAGTGAAGAGGTACTTTTACCTTTTATTCTGTAGGCTATTGAAACATTTACTACCTGTGTAAACATTTTTTCTTTAAATATGGAAGGGGGCTAGAAAAAGTTATATGGGCCTGTATATATTGAAATCATAGTCTGAAGTTTCCATACATTTTTACATTGCTTCCACTAGATTTCAAAGGGGAAAAAAAAAAAGACTAAGAAATGGGAGGAAAGCAATTAAAAATGCCCCCCTTAAAGAAAGCAGGGAGGATATCGGCTTGGCTCTGTTTAAAAATGGAGCAGTGCTGTAAAAGGGAAAGGGAAAGAAGACAGGCTTAGGTGAGCCATATGATCAGTCTGGGCAAGTTAACCGCCATCAGCCTCAGGGCTCTCATCTGTAAAATGGGATATTAACTCCCTATTTTACAGAGCTACTAAGAAGTGTGAATCATTTAATCCAGCTAATGTACCTAGCATGCTAGCACATCATAGGCTTTTTTTTTTTTTTTTTACCGGGAGGTCCCAGGGATCGAACCTGGGTCCCTCCATATGGGTGACGGACGCCCAACCAGTTGAGCCACATCCGACCCACATCATAGGCTTTTAAAGAACAGCAGGTCTAGGGCGGATGTGGCTCAAATGGTTGGGCATCAGTCTCCCATATGGAGAGACCTGGGTTCGATCCCCGGGACCTCCCGGTAAAACTAAAAAAAAATAAAATAAAATAAAAAATTTAAAAAAAAGAACAGCAGCTCTTATTACTTAAGTCAGCAATCTCTGTATTACATTTTATATAAGTGAAGCAGACTATATTTAATTTAGGAATGCACCCTGCCAGGTCTACTTAAGAAATTCTCTTGCTATTCAAATTTATTCAGAAGCAAAAATGTCATGTGTATCAAATGCTTTTCTCCTAAAGTGGCAGATAAAATAATTCAGGTTATTTGCAAACATTCAATTCTATGTCATGTGCAAAACCTAGCACATTCTGGGAACCTATTCTCAGGTGTCTTATAACATGCTGGTAAAGGACCTGTTCTGCAACCTACTAGCTATATGACCTCAAGAAAATTACTCTTCTTCCCTAACACACCAGCTTCCTCATCAGTAATATGGGGCTTCGTGGGGATGATGTAGGGTTAATTGTTAGTACAATGCCTGGTAAACATTCAATAAACGGTAGTAGTTGTTGCTCTGGTTATTATTCTGCCAATCAAAACCACTTACTCAGGAGAATCCATATGTCAGGGAAGATTTTCTACTAGACATAACCATGACCAGGTCTTCACAAGAGAAGACGAGCACAATTCCTCTGTTCTGAGGCCAGAGGACTCCTCAACTGGTCTGTTCCTGGTCAGCTCTACTTCCCCTTTTCCCACACATACTGTCCAGTGATAACATTATCTGACACACAATGTGTCAGTGGTGAGTCATGGGTCATATACTCTGTTTTAGTCTGAATTCTCCTGATTTCTCCTCCAAGCAGATCATAATCTCCAAGGGTCCCAAACTGAGCTGACCACCTACAGCTCCTCTAACTCTCCAAGATGACATGGAAGCCACAAGCTTAGAAATCCACAATAGAACACAATTTCCCCAACTATCTCTTTTCCAATTCTAAGCCTTGTCAAGGGAAAGGTTCTGGTGCTACTCCAAACTCAGCTCAATGATACATTGTCAGAGTGCCTTTCTCATCTAACCTGGCTAAAGAAGCACTGCTGTACCCTCAACCACACCCACAACCAACCCATGCTCTGTTCCATTATATTCTGTATGGTTTAGGAATGTGTGTAACTGCAAGTAACAATGACTTATATTAATAGATGTCTGTGTTTACTCTATATCATGGCTTGGATGGCTGCTAGTATAGTTTTAGTTACTAGCCAGTTTTCTACTCTGCCATCTTTAGCATGTTGTCCTGATGTTTGTCATCTCATGGTATGCTCTCATGATATAGCTCAAGTTTGCTGCTGGACCAGACATCTCATCCACACTCAAGACAGAGAGATGAGGTAGGTATGGCTCTATCAGTCATGTCTGTTCCTTTTTCTCAAGAAAAGAAAATCCTCCCCCCAAACCTTGATTATCAAAAAGCAAACGAAGAACAACAACAACAAAAATAAAACAGAATTGGCTCACATGGCCTCCTCTGGCTACAAGGGAAGAGGGAAATCAGGATACAAAATGTCATCATTGACTAAGACCAAACATGATCTACTACCTAAGGCTGGGCACAATAAAATGCCATATACAATTGAAGTTCACTTAGCCAAAAATAAAGGGGGAGGGGGCCAGGGACAAGGGGATGGATATTGGGTAAAAAAATGAGTGCTGGTTTTAGTTTTTACATAATATTGGCCACTATCTGAAGTTAGCCTAAGTTAAAAATCAATCAGTCAATCAATGTTCATTGTTTACCTCCCTTCAATGGAATGCAGGCTCCCTGACTAGCTTCATGTATATACCCCCAGAGTTTTTGTTTTTGTTTGATTTTTTTAAGTAAATGTCCAGCAGCTCTCCCACAGTAGGTAGGCACTGGAATATAGTGAGAGTAATTTAGGTTATGCTATAGTGGCAAATTAATTCCAAAATCTCAGTGGCTTGACAGAACAAAGGCTTATTTCATACTCATTCTTTCTGTCCACTGCATATTGGTGTGTATGGGGTATGGGGAGTGGCTCCACATAATCACTGAGAAAGCCATGCTGTTGAAAGCTCCAACATCGTCAACATGTGGCTTCAGAGTTTACTGCAGGAAAAGAAGAAAAAGCTGGAGGGTCTCTCAACAGCACTTAAATACTTCGGCCAGAAGGAACATGTTACTCCCATCCCCAGCCCACTGGCCAGAATTAGTCATCTGATTCTGTGTAACATTGAGGTAACTGACAAACAAGAGAGAGCATGTGAATATTAGTAGTAAATGTTTGCCTCATACCCTAGGGGCTGTTAATTTAGATGCATTAAACAACTTTCTTGTAACAAACTCATAGTTGGGGCTACTCAGAAAAGCAGTATTTACTATTAAAAACAGGAACACAGTCCTTTCCCTCAGGAGAAATAATAGCAAACATTTCTATTGCACTTCTTATGCTCTGCTCCATCCAAGCACTTGCCAGATCTTATTACCTTTAAGCTACTGAACTGCCCAGTAAGGTAAGTCCTACCATGTTGCTAACCCCATTTACAAAGTAAAAAACTGAAGAACATAATTATGTTGGGAGACATTTCTCCATGAGTCTCTCACATTTCTGCAAGTCTTGCAGGCAGAGAGAGGCACTGACTACCTTTGTTCCAAACCGTGTTTAAGGATGTTTGCATAGTGAACAGCCTTAGAAGACAGAGGTAGTGTCTCCATGTGGGGCAAAGGGCAAGCACGTTTACTACTCAGTGTAATCAAGACAATGTCTCCCTCTGAAGTAAAGGGCAGGCATGCTTGCTGCCCGCCCATTAGAAAAGATCAGGATTCCGTACCTTTAGGATTTCTCTCCCATGGTGCAACCACTTCACATGCAGGTGTCACCTGGCCCTCTTCACCCACTGGGAATTGGGGCTTGAGCAACCAGCATAAGAAAATGTTGATACTCTTGCTCTAGATATGCTGATGAGTAACAGTCATTCCTGGCCCAGAAGCCTCATGCCTTGGAGCCTCCTGCATTCTGCCAGCATCCATGAAATATGGCAGCTTAGCCTGTTTGCTGGCAGGTAGGGTAAAATCTCAGATGCGTCACAGTTCCTGACCATAAGTTAAGTCATTTGCCCGAGGTCTAACAACTAGTAGGTGGCATATCTAAGATTTAAACCCAAGCAGTGTGGCTCAGAAACCATGCATTTAAACTCTGCTATATTGCAGTAGTTCTCAAAGTGTGGTCCCACAACCAGCAGCTCAACATCACCTATGAACATGTTACAAATGCAAATACTCAGGTCCTTCTCCAGATCTAATGAATTGGAAATTCTGTGGTGGAGCCCACACCTGTATTCTAACAAGCCTTTCAAAAAATTTGGAGGTACAATGAGTTTCAGAACCACTGCATATATTCTCTTTATCTATAAGACTGAAGGAAATAGTATGGGTATATCCTGATTTCCACAAGGGATGTGCTCCCAGATGTCTATAAACTGAACTTTCACAAACTGAAAAACAGTCTTAAAGCACTAAGGGACCTGGCCCATAAGACCCTGTGTTGAATTTTTAGGAATGTTAAAGATCTCTAACTCAGGCAAATAAACACCATGTGTCTGCTTAATAGGTCTGCATAATATTTCCTGTAGAGGCACAAATATATGCTGAGAATGCTCACTGAAAATATCTGCTTTTTTATTCTATAATGCTCCAAAAGAATTACTAAGCTAAGGAGAAACACTATTTATATTTTAGAGTCAAGCTGTAATTCTTGAAAAACAGGAAACCACACATCAACATAGCCAACACAGTGTACCATAGTAGAAAGGGCACCAGGCTTTGAGTCACAAGAGTCAAGTCACTTAACTTCTTCAACTCAATTTCCTGATTTTAAAATGGAAAATGAACTCCAGCCTCAGAGTTGCAATTATGCTTAAATGATATGTCATGGTAAATCAGTTGGTAAACAGTGAAGGGCTATGTGAATGTAAGCTCCACCTGCATGGGCACTTTTTCTTTCTTGATCATGGTGTTATACCAGTTTCTCCAATGCTTATAATAGTGACTGGCTCATAAAAGACGTTCAATACCCACATGTAGAATGAATATGAGGTATTATATTACTGATGCAATTGATTCCTACAGGCTCCATTTGTCACAACAATTTCAGTCTTTAAATAGGAAAAAGTCACTCTAACAAGAAATCCTTAGTCATGTTTAAAATGGGCCAGATAATTTAAGAAAGTCAGCTGGTTTCCTCCCCCTAGAGAACACTACTGAAGGAGTTCTGTCCTAATGCATAAGACAGAAACTCCTATTAGCAACTCTGATGGCCTTAGAACCTCAGGGTGTCAAGTCTACAGCAATCTGTTGTGCACAAATAAACCATCAGAAATAAAGGGTATGTACTTACAAACAACCACAAATTTTACATTTCAATTCCAC